>LKNJ01001821.1:22855-78566 GCA_002120245.1 Maccullochella peelii | reverse complement strand
GGAGGAGGAGGAGGAGCAGCAGGAGGAGGAGGAGGAGGAGCAGATGGAGCAGATGGAGAGCCAAGCTGCCAGCTCCATTAAACCTGCTGAGCTACAGAAAGAGGAGGATCCAGGTAGGATCAGAGAGGGTGTCTTACTCTCACTGTAGTCCACATATTTTCCCATGTGGTGTTGCACAACTGCACAAAGTGTCTTGAGACTGCGGTGCGACACTTCTGTCACCTGTCAGGATGACAAAATTATAGATAGATTTTAAACATCTATGAAGAATATTGATCCGCGAGGTTGTCGAGCAACTTACACACATTAGAAAATAAGTTAGACTTACGAGTTAAAAGCCCTGTTAATAAAAATGCAACGCCTTTCAGACTCTCACTCTTTAAACATAGTATTTGTAGAGTGTTAATTAAGAAATGACTGTGTGACCACAATTTTCCTGCTGCAGAGGCACCTAACAGATGGCAGCAGAGTGAGGACGTCAGCACGGCAAACTGTATACTGTATCAGTAACAGTGTCAATAAGTAGGCTGACAAAATTAGAGTCCAGTGATAACTATACTGTTGTTTTGAGTGGAGGGCTGCTCACTGTTTGTTGCTTTATTATACCTCTCTCTCTTCTCTATCACTCTGTTTGTTCTGTCTCCTGGATTTGTCTCAATGTCGAGATAGAAAGTTGGTCGTAGAAGGAAAATTCTGTTTGAAATGCAGGTCTCCTCTTCTGTCTCTGTGATTTAGTGTCTCGTGTTCTCTGCCGACTTTCCTTGTCTTATATCTGCTTTCTCTTTTTCTTTTCCCTTCGTCTTACTTTCTCCATCCCTTTCTCCTCACCCTCTCCCCTCTTTCTTTATCCTTTCCTCCCACACTCTTCCCCTCTCTGTCTTCCACTCTCAGCCATAGACGTTTCCTCTCCTTCAGAAAAGACTAAAGCCCAGCAGACTGTGATAGTGTCAGAACCAGAGTCCGTCCCCACAGACTCCCCCGCTGCACCGCCATCTGACCCCGACCCCGCCCGGTCAGAGGTTCCTGACCCCGCCCCCTCTGCTTTTTCTGACCCAGTCCTGTCTGAGGGTTCTGACCCAGTTGAGTCTGAGGTTTCTGACTCCGCCCCCTCTGAGGACAGTGAGGCTGATGTGACGATGGACCAGGAAACACCTGCTGCTCCATCACAATGTAATAAAAACATTTTTTGCTTAGGAAGGTTCTTAACTGAGTGGCAGCCATGATGAGAGCTGGTCGAATTCTCTAAATGCTAAGGAAAGGTGCTTCAGTGCTTCCTTTATCTCCTGTAGCGTAGGCTACACTGGACCATCCTTTACCAAAGGAAAGGAGATAATGCCGTCCCACAATTCCTTGCGGCAGTAACAGTTAAAGCGACCATGGCAGACCCACGTCGATGACATCCGCCGTCGCGTAATTATGCAGCCTAGTAGAAGTGCAATGGGATCCTCTTAGCACCGCGGTTGTCTTTTCCTAAGTCCTTATGAATTCTATTTCACATCTTTCCTCGACCTCATGACGTTTTCCATTGAGGTCGAGGACAAGTGTTTAGGAAAAGAGATTTTTTTTTTTTTGACTGTTCGACCGCAGCCTGAGAGTCTACAGCCATGCTAGCGGCTCTGTCAGGCCGTACTTTGGCGCAGTGGTGCTTTGAACTAAATGCTAACATCGGCATGCTAATATGCTCACAGTGATCATGCTAACACGCTGAAGTTAAATGAAAATTCAACAAAATCAATGTTTACCCAAAATTCCTTCTGAGCATAAAGATTTATTAGATGTTTAACACACGCGTGTTCTTGGACGGTGAAAAGTATTGATGAGATCACTTGAATAGATCAGACACTGTAATGTTTTTCTCTCTAACAGCAGACGAACTGGACACCCCCCCATCTCCAGCCGTCCTGGAGGCTGACCAGAGCTCCTCTGAACCAGCAGGAGGGATCGATGGCGACACGGCGCCCGCTGGGACCGACGCTGCTCCTCCTCCAGCAGAAACGGTGGAGTCCTCCGAGCAGACGTCCTCGGGTGCGGTATTTATCAGTGACTTTGAGACAGTGGCTTACTGTAAGAAATCCCCTGCGCACTTCTAACATCCTCTCACGCTTCACTCTTTGTTTTGGTTTTTGTGATTGTCTTGGTTTGACTTCCTCATCTTCGTCTTCCTCGGTGTGGTTCTCTCGCTCCCTCAGCCTTGCTGCTTTTGTTTTTGTTTTTTTTGTTCCTTCCACGTCTAAATAAATAACGGTGGGAGCTGTTTGGTGGCATGACAAATCCAAAGATAAATTCATACGCTCACACACAAGCGCTGCATTTTGCCTGCTTATTGGATCTGACACGAGCCTGCCACAGCGCCGCTGCCTCCTCCAACCAATCAGGACCCCACTTCCTGTTTGAAACTCCTCCTGGCTGTCTTCCTGCTCCTCCTATGATGGACTGAAAGTACTAACTCCACCTCCTGTAATGGTCTTTGTTGTATTTACTCCCTGTGTGGTGTATACTGCCCCTCTCCTTCCTCCTCCTGTTTTCATCTCCCCTTTTTGTTTTCGTCCTTTTGTGGCTGTGATGAAAATGCTTACAGCGCTGCATGGCATGCTGCCTTGGTGTGACGCCTCCCGTTCTCCCTCCTTCAGTTTTCCTGATGTTTGTTAATCAAGTGCTAGTTTGTTACTGCTGAGGAGAGAGAGAGAGAGAGAAAAATAGCAATCAAAGTCAAATGTGAGTCTTTGTTGTGTGTGTAACCTGTTTTCTGTACATTCATGGCATCTTGGGAACCAGACTGTCTCCAGCTAAACTGCCCCACAAACAAACCGAAACAACTACCGTCATTAATATCCTCATAGGTTTTATACTTGTAAGGAGACGAACCTGTTATAAGAGTTCGCTGCTAATGTGTTAGCTGGCAGGAATTGCCTTCGAATGTCCTGAACAAATCTGGACTTGACTCAGTCCACAGACTGAGAGGGTGATGCCTTGGCCAACATGGATGACATGTATCTGAGCAGAGCCAAATGAGAGCTTGGAGATTTAGAGTGCGAAATCCGTCCAAAGACTGATGCAATTTTGGTCCAAGAAGGAGAAGCAAGAAGTATTAAAATCCAATCATGTTTTCTTCCTGTAAAATAAAGTATGACGTGTGCTTACGTAAGCTTGAACCGACCAATAATATCATGACATCTACCCGTCAATCAATCTTCAACTTTCGGTGGCACAGAGCTCAGATTTACTTTCATCCCAGGAGGAAATATTCATCAATATTCAATATTCATTCAATTCTCCGTGTGTGTTATGACACGTCCACTTTTCAATGTTCAAATCAAATTCCTCCCAACGGCCAATATTTAGGAGAGCTATAAATAATATTTAGGTGTCCTAACCTGGTAGGAAATGCCAGGAAACAGAGGTAGGAGTGTTATTTTATTTTTTTTAGTCCTTCATGGTCAGTGAACACACTTGATAAGTACGAGCCCAGATAATTTACCACCTCTGTTTGGTTTTACTTCTGACCAGAAAGCACAAACTCATAGGTGAAACATGAAAAAATACACATTAAATTTGACATTGTGTTACGATGTAGTTTTTGATGGTTAAGATTAAGAGAAATTTGACATTTTGCTGAGCCTCTGAACCACTCCTGAAAGAAACGATCGCGCAGTTGTTGCCGGTCACACCAGCAGAACTTGGAGAGAGTTTCCAGTTCCTGTTTGCCATGAATGTAAACTTAAATCTGCTTCCTGCTCAGCTTCTGATCGGCTGGTTGCTAAAACCTTCCAGTCAGAACCTGACTGGTTTCTCTGCACGGCTTCACTGAAGCCATGTTGGCTGAAAGTGTGTTTGTGCTTTTTCCTGTGTGTGTTTGAACTGCTGCCACAGGAGATATAAACACCATCAGGTCACTGCAGAGAAGTTTAAAAACTGTTGTATTTAAGGATATTGACTCCCTGATAAGGACGTGTATTGGGTAGAGTTTCCATTCTACATAAAAATCTACACATGCTGAGTATTTTACGGGCAGATTCCCGTATTTCTAGACTCAATGGTTTTTAAATTTGACTACTTTAGGGCCAACCAAAACGAATGAATGGTAAAAAATTTGGTATTTTCTTCACCAGAATTAGTTTGGCGTCTGCAGTGCAGAGAAGGCTTTGAAATGAGGAAATAAAGTTTTACAGATAATAGGTTTTAACACTATATAAAGTGTGAAAAATACAAATACTTGCAATATTAAGGCTTTACTGTTTGGGGACCTCAATGTTTTTAAAATCCTGCTTATGGCCCTGTTTTGAACCGTGTTTTATCTGTTCTGTGTTTCTGTGTTCAATGCCAACCCGTAAAAAGCTTTTTATTGTTGTTGATGCAGTAGATTCAGCCAGAAACAAGCCCTTCCTGAAAATAATACCACACAATATTTGTACTTGGGGAACGCTTGGATCCAAAGCACCTCGTGGTACCATGATTCATTAATGTGGACATTTTCAGCACGCGAGCCTCCGACAGGAATAGGAGCCACTCACTTTGGTTAGAATCTGTTTTTCTCTCATCATCTTCTCGTGGTCTGTCTTTAGGTTCTGCACGAAGCCGTTTAAAAGTGAGCTAAATGTATAAACCACAGACTAGAGGAAGTCCAGCCGTTAGACGCTCTCCGTACAGCCACTTAGCTTGTGGCTGTGGTGTTATCACTTTGGCTAATGGCTAAGTTTTGAAAAGCAAATTATTTTACATCAGCTTGTTCCTGTCGGCTTGCAAAAACCCAGTTAGCACTAGTCGAATGTGCTGCTTAGATTCACACAGTAAAAACATCCGAAAATGCAAAGGTGATCTTTGGATGGAAGAGAACTGAATTACTCTTGTTACACTTCAAGAACGCCCCCAGTGATCCTCCATCGTTGTCTTTAACATTCAAATTGAGAATCAGACTGAGGTTGACACATTTCAGCCGCATGTCTTCATTAAGGAGTTTGAGATGTGAACATACGGGACATTGAAGTTGGTTTGTGGTTGTTTGGACTCTTTTTTTTATAATCGTTGCTGCAGCAAGTGGAGCTGAAACACTTGATTAGTCGAGCAACGGAACATTAATCCTCTGCTAATTTGATAATCAATTAATTGATTCAGCTTCTCCAGTGTGAGGATTAAAGTAAACTGAACTTATTTAGGTTTTGGATTGTTGGTCAGACAAAACAAGACATTTGGAGACGTCACCTTGTCTTCTGGGAAATGTGACAGTCTATTTTCACTATTTTCTGCAATTTTATAGACCGAACAATTAATCGATTAATGGAGAAGTTAATTGGCAGGTTAACTGATGATGAAAATGATTGTTGCAGGACTGTGTAAGAGGCCTTTTCCAGTACATGGCCGAATGTCTCAAACGAAGACTTGTGGCTGAAACATGTTGAAATTATTTTGAATTCTTCGTTTTTGATGTTCGGTAGAAAATATCAGATGAAAACCATTTTAATCGCGAGGAAAGCTGCTGTTGTCTTCTCTTGTTCTTTGGTGTAAAAGCCGCTCGGATTGCATTTACGCTTCTGCTGATGACTCATTTGTGATAAACAGCAGAAGTCAGATGAGCTCATGTGAACGCACACACACACACACACACACACACACACACACACACATCTGTTACTGTGATTGTGCGGCTGTGTTATTGTGTGTGTTGGTGTCAGGGTGGAGATCAGGAAACCAGGAAAATTAGAGGTACAATTACGTTTTTAAAAGGCTTTTGAGAGGAAATGAGCTGCAGCCTGCTGGACAGACCGGAGACCGTTTGAAGTCTGATTGAATTAAATCTTGTGATGTTTGAGAGACTCCACAGTGGAGTCTCTGACTGCGGACACGGATGAATGACCTGAATCACTCTGTAGTACCAGCAAACACCCCTGTTAAAGACACTTAAACTGTTCTGGTGATCTTGCAGTCAAAACGAAGATGTGGAGTATCAAAGAAAAACGAATCGCGCTCCACTAACTTCATCCAGAAATACATACGGGGAACTTTCAGCAGCTTGCAGGTCCACTTTCACTTGAGAAGATAAACTGCTTTTAAAGTACCCAGAACATAATGAAAACTAACTTTTCATTTGGGCTGCAAACAATTTATAAATAATTGTTTTATTTTATCAATGGAAAACTTGAATATTTTGGAGAGTTAGATTGATGCCACTCTCATGTCTGTATGCTAAATATGAAGCTAACTTAGCTTAGCATAAAGACTGGAAGCGGAGGGAAACTGCTAGCCTGGCTCTGATCGAAGGTAACAATCTGCCTACCAGCACCTTTTTAAAGCTCAGTAATTAATAATTTATATCTCGTTTTGTTTAATCTGTAGAAAAAAGTGTCGAAATGAGAGGAGGGTTATGTGCCAGACTATTTCTTGGTCCGGGCCAGTTGCCTGGCAACCAGAGATCTCAGGAAGTTACTGGTCCCGGCCAAGAAATAGTCTGGCACATAACAACCCGCATAAAACGGCGATTTGTTGTTTTTACAACAGATTAAACAAACGAGACATAACATGTTATTTAGTGAACTTTAAGTTGCTGGTTGGCAGATTTTGTTACCTTCAATCTGAGCCAGGCTAGCTGTTTCCCCGTGTTTCCAGTCTTTATGCTAAGCTAAGTTAGCCGGCTGCTGGCTGTAGCTTCATATTTAGCGTACAGACATGAGTGGCATCAATCTTTTTATCAGTATAATCCCCAAAACTTTTCCAAACTTTATCAAGAAATGCTGAAAAATTCCCAAAAGCTGAAGGCTTGTTTTGTCCAACCAACAGCCCAGATCCCAAACGTCACATTTACGAACCCAGAAGCAACAAATATTTTAGGGAGAGATGGGGAAGAACATGCAACAGATGATCTTCTTAGAAAGCCACATGTTCTTGAAGCACTAGGTGCACATCAATCTTTAGTAGCAACGCTGCAGTCGTGTCTGAATATAATAACAGGATTATTCTTTTTGTGTTATTGAACGTCATCTCGCCTCAAAACCTCGTTTCAACTAGGACATTGTTGTATTTTGAGGATGTAAGATCCAAAATGCTGGCTGTGACTTGAAGATCCGGAAAGTGTTGGTACACATCCGGTACGTGAGCAGTTTTTGCAGCTGCGTGATTCAGTATTGATTATCAGGCGCTCTGCATGTGATCATTTGTCCCGTTCGGCAGCAGAGGAGCTGAATGAGCAGTGACGCCAATAATGCTGCTGGAAATGTGCACACGTATGGTACTGTGATGAGCTTTGGATAGAAGCATTAAGCGCACACACACACGTTCTTGGACAGCATGTGTAACCCCCCCCCACACCACCACTTCCTCCCTGTGTTTGTATCAACAGGCTGAAGCTGCTGTGAACAAACGCTCACTTCTGAGGAGGATGGACGAAGAGCATCACACGACTCATCGCTAAAGTGACGTCACACATCGAAATACAACGAGAGAGAAAGAAAAAATGACTTAAAGCATCATGGAGGAGGAGGAGGAGGGACTGTGCATCGCCGCCGTGGACCGGCCTCTTTTCAGCGCTCTCTCTCTCTGCTGATTTTAAGTCTTTTGGATCACTGGGTCTGATCACCTCTGTGCCGCCGCCGCCGCCATGTTTTGTCTCACTTTCAGGATATGAAGAGTAAAAGTCAGTCACTGGTTTTCAATACTGAAATGATTCAAAAAATGTTTTGTTCTCCCAGTGGGGTCTCGAGGTTTTCTGCACAGGGAAAATGAAGCGAGCACGATCCGAAAAGACTACGTGTGTAGAAATGTTATCGCAGAAGATCACTTAAGATACGTGCTGAGGAAAAATCACTTTCCTGCCGCCCTCACAAGTTCACAGAAGTCCGTTTATCCCTTTTGAGGTTTATGAATTGAAGCCATGGAGCCGCTGAATGACTGTTTTACAGGCTGATCCGGTCTCCTGCCCATTAAACCAAGCAGATGCCTGCTGACGGTCTGTTTGTTTTGTTTTTTAAACATATTGCTCAGCTGTCTCAGGAACAGGACAGACGTGTTGGTTTTTGCTGGAAAATAATTACTTCTTAAACGATTGGCTCGGATTCATGTCGTCTCTCAATGACGCCCGCTTGTTAGCTAGCTAACCTTAGCATGTGGTGACCTAACCAACCTTCTGTCTTGTTGTAAACACATCTGACTTGTGTCCTGGCTCACATATTTACTAGAAGCCACTAGGTAAATGCTAAAAAAAAGTACTCCACCGATTTAGCATCGCTCTTCTATAACATCGCTGAATTCACGATGGACAGTTTATATTTTTTAAAAAAAAAAAAAAAAAAAAAAAAAATTTTTTTTAAAAAGGACCAAGGATGTCGCCTAATTCCACACATTGTTCTTCCTTGTCAAAACCCTGGCTCCTACATTACCCACAATGCAACTCGACCGCCAACACTTAGAGGGTTAGAGATTTGGGTGTGTTATGCTAGTTAGCGGCTAACGTAGCCTGTAGCCTGCTGCAGAGGTCTGGTCGGCTCACTTCTTTCTAACTTCACACCGACAGATTTCTTTTTCAAACTTGTAGTCTTCACCGCCAACCGACGCTGACTCAAGTGACATCACGTGAGGCAAGACTTCACGCCGCTCCCTCTGGAGACACTAAAGGCTTTGCACATGCAGTAGTACTCCCCAACGCCTATAAACAGACTGGTGTGTAAAATCGGTGGAGTTCCTCTTTAACATTAACAATTTAGCCTGTTGGCTAATTAGCTAGCTGTTAATGTGAGCTACAATTAGAAATGAATCTACGTTATCGGACTTCATTTTCCTGCAGAACGATACGGGATTAGCAATCTTGGACTATGGACAGGTTTTATTCTCATTGCGGCACCAGATCCTCTGAGTTTTGTCTTGCAACTTTTTAAAGCCTCTGTTGTGATTGATTGTGGCGGCCATCTTGTGACTTTACTATTGCTCCATTAGTCCCCATAATGTCGGAATGGGACTCCACCCTCCAGCCTGTCCTGCTCTGTGGTTTTATTTTGTGGCTTTTAATTACTTGCTTTGTTAGATTGTACTTCTTTTTCATATCAGACCCCACGGACTTTATAGAAAACTATAAAGACTAAAGATCTTTAATCCTTTAGTCGGACTGTTTAGGCTACATGAGCTTCACTGCAGGTAGATCATGATGTTCTTAAGTGTCATTTATTTTATGTTTTATGTCGGAGCCAGCTGTGTGTGTGTGTGTGTGTGTGTTGCAGTATATCTGACTTCAGTGATCATGTGGGTCAGATGTGAATCAGAGCTAGCGGCTGGCTTTGTCAACACACATTCAGTCTTCTCGGCTGATGCTGTCACCCGATTTAACTTCTAGGATCAGGTGTCTTGCTTAAGGGGCACTCTGAGAGAACACCATGTGACTTCTTCACACCTCCTCCTCCTCCTCCTCATCTCAGATCTATCAAAATACAGATTATGTGCTTTTGCTGTGTCATAATCAGACAACATTGGACGCAGACTGCTGTCGTTTTGTGATTCGGATGTGAATCATCAGAGAAATCTGTCACCTCCGTCTGATGAGAGTTCCCCTCTCAGCCTTAGATGACACACTGCCTCTTAAATAGAAAGTTTGTTTTTAAAATCAAAGTCAAGTCATTGCACAGTGGCTTAATGGTATGGAAAAAAAAATATATTGGTTATTGGTTTTATATTAAATATAATTTTTAAACCGGTTTGGGGATGTAATCTGCTCTTATTTGGAAATACAGACTTGCATTAAAGTATCTAAAGTGTAGAAACATGAATTACTATTTGAGTACAGAGCTTTGGGCTGCAGCTTTATTTTGGATTGAAACCCTTCACTCATACCTCAGCAGACCAAGGGCTTTAGTTTGGTTTTGTTTTTTGAGTCTGTGCTTTTGTTTCCTGCAGACGGCTGCGTCTTTGAATCATGTTTCGTTGCAGCGGCTCGCCTGTGGCGTTTGAAGACACGGGGATAAATGGGATGCTTTAATGTCTTTGTGTTCTTTATCAGAGGAATAAAAGTGATGCTTTTGAGTTGAAAGGAACTGCAATATGTACAGTTTTTAAATGGAAAAGAACATTCCACACTCAAATGTAGCCTGTGCGCTATGAGAAGATTTTCTTTGTTGTTGTTTTGCATATGGATGTCTGTTTTTTCGGAGCTTCGATGACTGATTGTATTTTCAGCAGTAGATATTTCATTGTACATCCATTTCTACAACGTCTTCCTGTTTGATGCATGAACTCGCTCTGAGAACTAACAAGGGGTTCGCCTTTTATTTGGAGTGGTGTGCAACTGTTTCCATAAAAGAGTCAGGACAGGCACGAAAAAGAAATTGTAGCTTTTTAAAGTTGTCAAAGCCATTGATGAAATAAATGTCGCCATGAGGTCGCACACGTCAGAGTCCTGATGTCTGTACAGCTTTCCAAAATTTAAAGCACATGTCGGTTTTTGTTTTCCTCATTTAGCCAATAAATGTATTCCTCTGATGTCTGCTCTGATTTCTTCTGTAGACACAAAAATAAAGTTCAGTGTCGCTGCATCCATGTTGGATTTAAAACATTCCTGATGCTTGTAATATTTTCTCAAAGTGCAGAATGTGTGTGCTACTCATGCAGCACAGACACATGCATGTTTGCCTGCTCAGTATAAACCCGTTCTGCCACATGCACAGATTGAATATTGCCTTGTTGTGCTTGAATCTCGTCGTGTGCACTGTTTTGACCTTGGCTGCTGCAGGAGGGGAAGAAGAAGAAGAATGGCCCGTAGCTCTTTTCATCCCGTTAACGGCACATAATGAGAGTTAGACCCCCTCCCCCCCCTAATTTTGAGGTTTTCATGTCTCCTTTATGTGCTCCGGCGACCTGCTGCTGTGCGGAGTTCGCAGGCTGCAGGAGCGAATCCGAGCCGGCGGTCATGTGTGCATGAAGACCGCATCTCTCCCATCTTCTGCTGCGGGACGTTTCTCCCAAACTATGACCCAATCGTTGGGTGTTGCGTACTTTCAGCCCCTCCTCGGCCGAAGCTGCGTCAAGTCAGAGGCTAGAGAAAGTCAGACGCCGGAAACGTGGCGAGTTCTCCTTCAGAATAAGAGTGGCCATTTCCCCCCTCATCCTTATCTCCAAATAATGGTGCACTAAGTGAAACTGGCAGACTTCTTCCACTCAATGACAGGTGTAATGATCAGTGTCTGTGGCTAAAGGCAGTCTAAATCCAATTTTAAAACATCCAAACGATGAATTTAATGTTGCAGGTGCAGACTGCAGCCTCGTGATTCTGTCACAGAGTCATTCTGAGTGTTTAAATATGATGGAGATCATTAAATGTCACGATTAGTGCCAGGATACTTTTACTTTCCAGGTTTTTTTGCTGTTTCAAAGTATTGAATTTCAATACATTTGTCATGTTAAAGACACCTGGAATCACGCTGTAGGCTGGTGGTGGTACTATTTGTCAAATTAGCCTACTGGATATTATTGTCTTCATTAATGTTCAAGTTAACTAAGCTCAGGTGGAGCTAAAGACAAACCATTAATACGCTCTTTAATCTTGAGACACAAATCTGGTCATTCACATTTAAATGTTTTCATGTTTAAAGAGATTTGATGCAGTTAATTTTGAAAATGTCTGCGCAGTTCTCAAATGCGATGAGCTATAAGCGCATTGAATGTACCGAAACAGGCTTAACTAAGTTACTCAGTGAAACAGGCCTAGATATAGTCAGGCTCAACTCGTCCACGTTGATATTTTGTGTTCTTGCAGTTACGTGTGTGTTATTTTGAAAAGTCGTACCGGAAACGGCCTCTTTAACCCTGGCCAGCTTGACAGCGGTCCCATCCAGCTGATGCACATCCTCCTTGAGTTCAGTTTGCCCGGTGCGCACCGAGGACTCAGAGGGGTCAGGGAGCTTCAGCGTCGGCACCGGAGGAGGCTGCGGGACCCGAGCAGCTGCCCTGCGGTTTAGACAGCGTCCTGAACCCGCACCGGAGGAGAAGGGGGACAGGGGGGGACAGCTGGCTCTGCTGTCCGGACTCAAATGAACACGCAACACTCGGCAGAGAAAAAATCGTTGGATACGGTTTCAGCTTTAACACCAAGATGAAAGCGGCCGGCAGGCAAGTCACCGTGACCGCGGAGAAGCTGAACGGGGACATGAAGCGGAGGCCGAGCTATCCCGGAGAGCTGCGGGCCAAACACACCAACATGTCAACTAAGATTTGGGTGAAAGTGGCGATGGCGATCGTGTATTTCCTCTGCGTGTCCGTGGCTGCGTTCATCCTGGTGATTTATTATGTGTTTTTCTGGAGACCGGACTCGCCGTACAGCAACAGCACCAGCACCGTGGCACAGAACCGCACCGAGTGCGCGCCGAGGATTGGATGACTATACAGCACGCACGCGCACATCTACGCGCATTATGTAGGTGACTGCACACACCTGACACGAGGCTACAGCAGGGGTGGAGGGGAGAGGACCGCATCCAGAGTTTGGGATGCGGACTGACTGAGGACCTGAATGAGGACAGAGGGGAGAAGTGCTGTGCGGGATGCATCAGTGTTCCGCATGCGGGGTGCAGGTGGGGAGGGGGTGCCAGCTTTACCCAAACACCCGGTCCTGAGGGGGTTTTAGCATTTCCTTATCAGAGAAGTCAGACATGTTCAGCTTCCAACAAGAGGAAGTCTGAAAAACCTCCATGAAGGGAAGCTTTAGTTTTTATTGTTGTTGGTGTTTTGGAAGTCATCCTTCAACAAACATCATGGATGGATTATGATACAGTGGGCCCCTGGGCACAGAAACGTGAAAGGCCCCCAGACTGAAAGAGACTCTTGCAGCTGAACTTCAGTTCATGCCTGACAGATATTTCACTAAATACCACAGCATGCTACAAAATATTACCGGCAGCCACCAAAGAAGAAGATTTAAATTACTTCACAATGTTGCTGTATTAGAATGAGATGATTTAGTCGATTATTCTGTCCGGTTCGAGCTTCTCACGTGTCAGGGTTTTCTGTTTTATTTCACTCGAATTTGAATATCTTTTGGTTTTGGACCGTAGGTCAGACGTAACCTCGGGCTCTGGGAACTTGAGATGCACGTTTTTTCACTATTTTCTGACATGTTTTAGTCGAAACGTCGGATAAATAATATTAACTAGATTAATCGATGAATGAAAGGAATGGTTGGATGCAGATCTAAGCCTCAGTAGTGCAGATCAACAAAAGCAAATATTCTGATCCGGTCGTCCCCACTTTTAACGGAGCTCTGTGATTCATCATCTCCCTTTTAAAACCTCATCCGACTCACGATGGACAGTTTAAAACAAACAGGATCACCAGAGGTGTTGTCTTTTTTATTCCACATGTTCTTCTTCCTTGTCCGACTCTGGCTCCTACATTTCCCACAATGCAACTCGACAAGTGACATCACTTGAGGACATTTATCAGACCTCGTGCAGCTCCCTCTGGAGCCACAAAAAGGCTTTATACAATTTTTTTTCACATATGCAGTAGCACTCCTCAACATCTGTAATCAGACTTTGATGTTCCTCTTTAATAACAGGAATTCAAACAGAGGCTTTGACCCAGAGGCCCCCTGACCTCTTGGGCCCCTGGTCCTGTGCCCAGTAGGCCCGCTCAGTAATCCATCCGTGCTTCAACTCTCGCACTTTCTAGTAATTTTAAAATATATTTTCTGCCCCCAAAGAACCTTTTAAACCAGTCAGTGTCTCCTGGAACCCACACAAGGACCACTTAGTACACTTAAGACCCCCGATTCCCCCCTGAAAACTTTGAATTCCTTGAGGAACATCCCTAAGGACCGCTGGAACCCTCTCAAGAACTACTGAACCCTCTCAACTACTTTAGAAAACCCGTATGAAGGTCTATAGCCATTGCAACCAACCAAGAACCCCCAAATAAATCATATAAACTCCTCAAATTCCCAGAAACAATGTTAATGGTCTTTGGAACCCCCCTGAAGAACCCCTTCTACTGCACCTCCCCCCCAAAAACCCCTTCAAGAACCACTGAGACCCTCCTGGACGTCCCTCCGAGACCCACTGCTCTGCACTAATGGAGACTTGTTCTTTTTAGAAATACGCCTACAGAGGAACGGCTGACTCTTATCTCTCTGTCTTTCTTTCCGCAGCAGGATGCTGTTTGTATTCAGGTATCTAGAGGAACGTAAAGCGATACTGTACTGTAGCAGAAGTAGCCTAAAGTTGTGATCTCCGGTAGCTCGTAGCTGTATGAAATGCAAGGCGATCACTCACTATACTCTCAGTAATGGCAGCAGTTTTACCTTTTTAGAACAACTTTTGTCTTGCATCACCTCACAGAATGAGCATAAATATTCAATGTACCTCTTCTCGACGACACGGTTTGTTCACCTCACTTCCTGTTCATAATTTAGGCTACAGTCCCTAAATCTACTAGACTGTTTTATTTACGATGTAGCCTTGAGAAGTTATTGTTATGATATGATAAACTATGCATTTATTCCAGTGTGGGTGTCGTCATTGTGAGTGCTGTCGGCAGAGGAGGAAAAGGCCGAGCTGACGTCAGCCAAGTGCTATTTAGAATTTCACATCTCAAACATTTCTGCTTTTATAAAATAACCCTCTGCGACATTTTCCGACGTCCACTGTTGGATCCTCTAACAGGAAATAATAGTAAGAACATGCACAGCTGCTTGGCCTCCTCCTCAACCCTCGAAATCCTCTCACCTTTCTCATCACGTTTATCTAATTATTCGGCTTTGGTAACAAGACGAGTGCTTGTGAAGTCTTCACAGTACAGTAACGAGTTAATACGCAGTTTATTGATTCTGTTGTCTCATATTCACTTTCAGCGTCTCAAATGGGTTTTTTTCTCTCTTTCTGTCAATCAGGTTTATTAATCATCACTTTATTTGTATCGGGCCTTTCATGCAAAGATGCAGAAGTGCTTAACAAAACAAGATCAGATAAAATAAAATAAAAGAAGTGAGAGAAAAACAAGCAAACAGGAACAGTTTGACCACAATACAATAAAACATTAACCAGCAAATTAAGAAGACAGGTCTTTAAAGGGGAAGAGGGTTCATTTTGGTGCATAACAATAAACATAAAGAAGAAAATATAAAGGAAGATAAAACAAGTACTGTGAGTCAAGAAGCATAAATATAAAATTATAAAATTGACAATAAGATGAAGAATTATTATAAAAATAGTAACAAAAAAACGATATTATTTTGTGTCAGATAATGTTAATTTCACCCTCCAAACGCAGCTGAAAACGCAGTGTTTATCGATCAATATTCCAGCGTGATCATCTATCGATGGTAATGGTATTAAGTTATTCTGATGCACAGCGCTGTTGTTTAAGGATTTTTCCCTGATGGTTCATAAATGTGAGATTTCTAAGAGACTAATCGATGAAACACAGTTAAAATGCAAATAACTAAAATAAAATACAGCGTTTTGCACATAATAGTGACACAATAACACGAACACCTGCACAGCGTGATCCTCCGATCAATGCAGGTGTTTCTACTATTGTGTCCACACCCTGTCAGTCTTGATCCTGGTGGAGCTGCAGGATAAATCTGGGTGAAAGGAACTAAACTTGACTTCGAGCAAAGACACTGAACCAGGTGTGATAATGTGAAAGAGCTTTCATGCTCACGGGTAAATAAAAGTGAAATACTGAATAGATTTAATGTTGCACCAAAGTCCAGAGCCATTTTAGAGACTTTTAAAAGATCCAAAACGAACGCACTCCTTGTGTGTGGGACAGTAACACAAAGAGGGGATCTCCTGCAAACTCATTTTGTACTAATCATACCTGCCAACATGTTTTTCTGCGGGGTAGATTATTAGATTTTTTTATTTGCCCTAGTGTGTGTGGATTGTGTGTTTGGATTGCGTTTCATAGACGATCTGGCAGCTTGGGTGACGTCAGACAAAACATACAAAACTCACGGATCCGTGTGTGGCGATCTTTCATAATAAAGTCTGAAGGCCGTGTCCCCGAAACAACAAAACAGGAGGGCGCCGGGAGATGGCCTTGAAATTCGGGAGAAACCCGGGGAAAACGGGAGTGTTGGCAGGTCTGGTACTAACCACCCAGAATTTGGCTCCCCCGGTGGTCAGTACCAGACCTGCCAACGCTCCCTGTGGCTTCTTGGTCACGTGTGCCACTTCACGCAATTGGCCGATGTTGTTGGGTGGGAAGCTGGTGAGGGATCGTGCCCGTGTTGTTGCATCTGTGACGACTACTAAGTTTTTAAAATCTAAAAATCTTAAACAAGCAAAGTGCACAGAAAACATAACCTCCTTGTTGGAGGTGGAAACAATTTAAAATGTCCCACAAAGTGAAACAAATCAGCACAGACACACACACACACACTCACACTGTGTGAGAGTCACTGCGCCTCCTTCAATCAATAATTAAATTAGCAGCCGAAGTTGTCGGCAGTCGTTCTTCCTCGCAGGGTGAAGACGAGCTTCGTGTGACTCAGCAGAGCTCGCCGTCCGGTCAAACCACAAACACTCTGCTGCAGTTTGTTCACACCGCTCCATCTTTCTGCCTGTTCTCTCGGGTTCTGCGGGTCCAAAATAAAACCCACAGTTAGTGAGAATAAGAACAACGTGCTTCGTGATATTTTCTAAATCAATGAGGTTTAGTCAAAGGGGAATTTATTGAATGAATTCCAAGACTCGTCTCATGTCGGTGCCTCGTCAGCCATGACTCTCTCAGAAAGGTGTAGGCCTCCGTCACGCCATCATTACCTGTGAATGAATTTTATGAGTTTGTCTTTTGTCTAACGTCACTTTTAGGAATTAAATTAAGAGTTATCAAAAGCGACGGAGGGTTTCATCATTGCACAAACCTTTGGTGGATCATTTTTGGTGAGCATTTTACAGGATGCAACATCTGCACGTTTAAAATATCAAAACACCTGCAAACAGCTGACTTCTTTTTCTGTTAAACCCAAAGCTGAAGCCTCTTTACGATCTCAGAGCACAAGAAATTAAAAAACTTGACTTTTATTGAGTAAATCCTGACCAAGGCCTCACATTTGGACAACAAGCCTGACATGTGGATTTGTTCACACCCCTTTTATGGAGGCTGGTAAAGGACACATTTCTATTTTGGCCAAGAAGTCTTCTTCCTCACACTGGAGGTTCACTTCCAAGAGAGGAGAGTCTGGTGGTTTCCAGTCCCCGGACCTACAGCGCCAACCACAACACCATCTGAGAGCTTTTAGGGTCTTTTTTTGTATTTTCGGCATCTTTATTAGATAAAGATTAGACAGAAAAGGAAAGAAGTTTTTGTAAAAATGTACTAAAATAGACGCAGAGTTGTTTTATTCACGGTAAAAGTGCAGGAATGTGTTTCTCTGGTGTTGAAGCAGCTCTCTTGCTCTTGTCTGCATTAAACTCTTCCTGTCTGCTTACTTTAGCCTCGGGTCATTGCTCTCTGTCACCTCAGAGTAAAATCAATGCATTTCTATCCTGCAGTCACAGTTTCTTGGTCTAACGGAGAGCATGAAGCTCTAACAGCTGGTTATGATGTTGTTCTGTGGCTTTATTCTTCACACATTGATGATAATTAGTAACATTTGAGCAGCAGTGGACTCACTCTTGGACTAAACGTCAGCGTGAGGGAAAAAAAAAGGTGATTCTCATTCAGCTGAGATGCAGGAACTCGTCGGAGGGCGTCAGGAGGTGTGAAGTGGCCGAAACCGACACAAAGTGGATTTCCATTTCAGGCCTCCGAAACTTTCGGAGCAACGTGACAGGAATGTGTTTCAGCTGCAGCTCACAGTCTCAAGCCGAACTCAAAGTGTGGACGAACATGTGCAGAGGTAAAGTCACCAATGACACCTGATCAGGATCTGACAGGTACGAGAGATCAGTTTTAAAACATCTCAGCTGCCAGGCCTTTAAGAAACAGGATCGCTCCTGTTTTAGCCTCTTCACGCTAGATTTGAAGATTTTACTGATGACTTTTAAGGCTCTTCACGGCCTCTCCTCCTGCTATATCTCTGACCTCTTATGCTCCGGGACGGACTTGGAGATCCTCGGGCAGAGGTCTTTGGTCTGATCCAGGGGCCCGGCTGGAAGCTAAAGAGGACGGAGCGTTTGCAGTCTGGGGCCCCGAGGCTCTGGACCGATCCAGAGTGTGATCTCCTTCAGGTCACTTCTTAAAACGTACTTTTATCGGAGAACCTTTCCTGATTTTACTTGACTTTTTCTGTCTTTTATTTCCTATAAAAATGTTTTTCTTTTCCTTTTCTTGCCCTTTCCTGCGCTGTACTGGCGTCTGTTTTCTCTTGGTGATTTTATGACTTGTCTGTTTTATTTTTCTGTCTTTGTGAAGCACTTTGTAACCTGGATTTTGAAACGTGCTCTATGAAAAAATATTATTATTATGGTAAAAACAAATTAAACTAGTCTGTATATTACAGTGTATATACACTAAGAGATTAAAAACAGTATCGAGCATTTGTATCAAGAAAATGAAAAAAATGGACGTCAGGATGGACGTTTTGGTTTTTTGTTTTTCTTTGCAGTGAAAGAAGTGATTTGGATGATGATGATGATGATGATGATGATGCTGGTTGGTCACCTTCAGGCATACAGCTGCAAAAGGACAGATGTTTATTGTACGTAAACACGTTTTATCAGCAAAATGTGACAAGAGTGACGAGCATCTAATCAGCAGTAAATCAGATGCTGTAGATTCACTCCTTTTGCCCAAATTCAGTTCTGTTGTTGTTAATGTGTAAACCACTAATCCGCCTGAAAGTTAAAGCTGAATTGATGGATTGAAGATCTTTATTTTGCATGTTTTAGTAGCTCTAAATAAAATGGTGTTGTTGTGAATATGAGCTGGGAACGTTTCATTTCGCCTGACAACAGCGCATAAAATACTGTACCACCACTTTTTTTGGCTGATTACTGCTCAAACGACAGTGATACACGTCTGATTTAATGGGTTTATATTTCCGGCTTTCAGGCAGTAAATCCTGAAATATATGAGGTGTGATGAAACAGGCCAGGCTGTATTTTACAGCGACTTCTCTCCCTCTTCTTCACCATCTTTGTCCGGTACACTCGACCCCTTGTTAAAGTAATTAGCCGGCCAGTGATCACCAGCAGGACTGATGATGAAGCTCTTCTTGTACGATCCAATCAGGACTTTGATTACTTCAGAGGAGGATGGCCGCTCTGCAAACTGCTGAGCTGCGGAGCTGCAGAGTCATTTAGGAAAGAGTTTCCTGTTTGAGTTTTGGCCTTTAACATGACCTTTATTCAGCCAGCCAGTTCACATCCAAATAAATTCACATTTACAATGAGAGCTTAGAGAAACTATGTTCAACCACACAAAACAGAAAACGCAGTAAGACAAGAAGCAGGAATGTAAAAGGACAAACATGATTCACAGAGTAAAAGGGCATCGAAGAGTAAATTTAAATATAAACAGGAAACATGTTGGTAGCCGGAAAAGAGCGAGTTTGCTCAGCAGAACGTCTCCCTGGATAAATACAGACGGGAAATAAACGGGAAGAGAAAGTACACGAGGAATCAGCCGCGTCAGCACGTTCAGACCGCATTGATCTGAATTTACAGGGTGACAAGAAAAAGACGCTGATACTCGAGAACTGCCAAATTAGCTTCCAATGCAGGATTAATTGAAACAACACACACACACACTTTAAATGTATCATGTAAAGGGCTTATTCTTAAATTGTTTTATACCCATTTTTAAAAAAGCTCAATTCATAACCTAATAATTTTAGAAAAAGAGATGTTTTTTCATCCTCTGAAAAGCAGGCAGTGTGCACACAAAATATCTATAATTTAATAATAATAAAGTCACTGTAATATACTCAGTAAAGACAATGATCCTTTTGCCAGAACTAAAATAAAAAATAAAAGTATCTTAGAAGGTATTAAAAGTTAGTATCAGTTGTTTGTCTTCAGATGTTTGGCAGGTTATTAGATTTTTCTGGGAACTGTTTCATGTTAATAAATACATTTAAGACTACAATCCACACATGGTTAAGGTTTTCACCAAGGGACCCCGTCTAAAATGAGGCTTTAGTATCAGTGAGGAGAGAAAGTTACAAAAAACAGGGAGTTGGAAAAAGTCAAAAGTCAGAATTGAGGACTTAAAACAGATTATAAATGTGAAAAATATGTTGAGTATAGTTTGTCTCAAAGTAAGAAATCGCTCCGTGCACAAGTTCAACTTAAGTTCCAGATCTAGATTTGATTAGAGGTGAACTTGCATGGGACAGGAGGAGAAAAATAACTCATACTTTACTTTCTATGGATTACAGATGATTTATTCATGGACAGAATGAGACATGAACTGGTGCATGTGTGTACATTTTGTTTTGGCTGGGTTATATTTTATGTATTTTATTTCATTTTACGTATCATTGATTTTATTCTTATTGTTTGTAATGTCATTCTAATGTTTTTCTTTGCCTCTGTAAAGCACTTTGAATTGCCTCTGTGTTTGAAATGTTCTGTGTAAATAAAGCTGCCTTGCCTTATATTTGTTTGTATTTGTATATTATGTGTATTTTTGTGTACATGTATTTATTTAATTTCCATCGTCGGACTCCCCCTGACACATTACATGTGGGTTATTCATATTTATGTATTTAGATGCTGGTGGGTAAACATATCAGAATGAGAATGACCAGACACAAAAATAAAACTATTCATTCATTCATACACATTCACTCATCAGGGCAGCTCCTGGTCATTAGAGCACATTAACCTGAATGTGTTTGTACACCTGTTGGTTGGCATTACAGAGCAGTGTGTGTATTTGACCACTAGAGGCCAGTGTTGCACAGATTAAACTGCACTGAAACTGGGATTTACAGTGAAATCATCAGTTAATGTCAATACACTTAAACTCACACATGTACCTTTCTCTACGTGGGTCATGTGACCTAATATCATCATATTAGTGTGACCTATGTAACGTCACTGTAAAATGCAGCGTTTAATGTGTCACGTTTGGTCATCTCAAATATTAATAACAGATTAATCAAAACACCGGTTACATGACAGATGTGGTGGAGGAAGTATTCAGATCCTTTACTTAAATAAAAGCAGCAATACTGCACTAATATCTCACTTATGTAAAAGTATGTAAGTGTTATCAGCAAAATGTACTTAAAGAACAAACAAAATAAAAGTATGTACACATTATTGGCTTATTATTACTGATTAACTGCAGTAAAATGTTGAGTAGCATTTTACTGTTGTGGATGGTCATGGTGAAAGTAATTCTGTCGATCTTATAAACTGTTGGGTAGTTTAATCTGCAACCGTGCATCACATTTTATAAGCCTATGACATGTTTGGTATGCAAAATCTTAATCTGCAAAGTAACTAGAAACTAAAGCTGTCAAACAACATTTCCCTCTGAGATGGAGTGGAGCAGAAGTATAAAGTGGCATGAAATGGAAAACAAGTACCTAGTACAGGAGTACATGTACTTAGGTACAGCTGTGCAGCTTGATTTGTTCAACAAAACAACCAAGAGTAATTATTTTTGTGTCTGAAATCACAAGCAGGAGTTCACGAGTAGCAGTGAAGGCAGCACTGTTTCACACTGGCCATCACTGTATTGACTGAGTGAACCAGGAAACAGTCAATATAATTCCAGCTGTCCTGTTGACCTACAAAGGCAAAAAAAGAGCAGGGAAGAGGGGGTGTCTTTGGGTTGTTTTTACCCTCTAACGTGATGTCTAACATGTGGCATTAGATACACATGTACATTAGTGACAACACTCACCTAATAAATTATAAAATTTATCAGAGATTCTTTAGACTCTATTTCCCTTTAAAACTGTTAAATGTGTGCTTTCTGCAGGATTTATACCAAATAAAACTGCTCTGAAACAACCACTCCAATGTCGTTATTACTCTCACGCTCAGTCTGTGTCAGTCCCCTCGCCACCATCATCATCCTCGACCAGCAGCTCCTCCAGGTCGGAGTCGGATTCCTCTCCAAAGTGGAGTCTCAGTTGAAAAGCCCCGAACATGTGACAGGAGCCTGGTGCCCTATCGTCATCTCTGTTGTTCTCTGCTCCTCTAACTCTCTGACTTGTATCAGAGGCAGGAAGTTCAAGAGGGTTTAGTCTGGTCTCCAAGAAAGGTCTCCCAACTGCTCTGCCCTTACGTGGCGACACGACAAGCTCTCCATCATCCAGGAAACACCTGTTCCTGAGCATCGAGGGGCTGGACATGAAGCGAGGCTGCAGAGAGCCAACGGCACACTGACACAGGTGCAGGTGGTCACTGGCCACAAGGTGAGGATGTCCGGATCCAGCCTGGAGCAGCAGATGTCTGAAAGTCAACCGCCTCCAGAAACCGCCTGGAGGTTTCTTGGCGGACTCTTTGGAGTTGGTAGAAGTTGTAGAGGTGTATTTCCTCTTCTGCCAAAGAGAAAGCCATCTTCTCCAGACTGTTCTGACTCTGCAGCCCAGTCGAGAGTCAGGGTACTGCTTGGCTTCATCGCTTCCTGTAGGATGTTTTTCCTCATGGACGGTAAGCATGCTGTTGCAGCCCTTGTCCCCCTCCTCTTCCTCCTCCTCCTCCTCCTCCTCCCCAGCCTGATCCTGGCAGAGCAGCAGAGGGTTTGGGATGACTTGTTTGCCAAGAGAATGGATAAGGAGACAGGAAGCAGCAGCAGCAGGACAGGTGGTATGATTCCTCCAGCTCCCCCTTTGCCACTCTCCCTCTCCCCAGCCTGCTCTCCCTTTAGTTTCAGATGCGTAGGGGTTGCAGATCACATGCTCGGCTCAAAGCAGGTCACCCGCTCTCTCACGCAGGAAGCAGCCTGAATGATCGAATTCAGGGAGAGACTGCTGTCCACTCCCTGGTTTTACAAACTCCACTGGTGCTCTAAACTGACCCTGAGCTGTTCCTCTCCTGGATGCACCTGGATGCATCTCGGTCTGATTGTCCTCTCTCATGGACTGTCAGTCGAACTGCGTCCAAATATCTGTTCTCAGAGGCCTGCAGGGCACCTCCGCTCCTCTGTGGAGCAGGATAGACAGGAAATGGGCACGATGGATTGCCTAAGGGAGCCTGGCAGTGTACATCAGCAGCATCTGTCCCTCTGCAGTCTCTCCTGCTGAATCAATTTCCAGTCCTGCCATTTCTTCAGCTGTGATAGTTCTACTTATCACAGTTTTACTTAGTGAAAGTAGGATAAAACCTGCCAGCTGAACTTTGCCTCCTGCCACGGCCTGGAGGAACTCATGCCGTCGAGTTTTTGTCCCCTGCTGATTCCAGTTTGGTCCTTCTGCCTGAGAAAAACAAAAGATTAACTGTCCATATGACAAAATATATCTTTGGCTTCAGTGTATTTGAATTAAACAAAAAGAAAATTATGCATGGACAGAGTGAGTAAAGAGTGAGCCGGCTTGAAATCACATTTCTTGAGCTGCAAACATGTTTCGTGTCTTACTTACAAAAAAAAAAAATAGCATTAATTCTCTACTTAATTTCAAAAATTTGAATTTTTGATTTGTGCACCTGTTTGTTGAGGCAGACAATCTGTTTTCTACGGGCTGAAACTTTCAATGTGATCTGTTATGACACGATGATACAGATATACAAAATACACTGCCACTTAAACAATCATAAAACATCAGATGGTATTAGATGTCAGATTTGGAAACCTTCCCATACCTCATGTCCTCCATCCGTCCCTCCATCTTACTGTCATCTGGTGCCCATCTACAATGTAAGAAAGTATGGTTAATCTAAAAAAGGAAATATTTTTAATTTACATTTTAAATCAGCAATTTTACATTTTAAATCAGCAATGTCTATGCAATGTTGCTGATTTCATAATGTCTTTTTTATTTACTTAATATTGAACATTTTGGTCTTCCATAGCCTGTCTACTTGCCATAGTAGGCCTACAATGCAAAGTAATTACAAAGTGCTTATCTTAACTGTAACCAATGTCAATGAGAGCATATCGTTTCTTACTTGCACATAAATATATACTACATGTAGAGCATAGTTAGTGTTTGTGCCTCTAGCCGAATGTAATGCTAATGCTAATACGCGACATTATGCTAACTCTACCGTTGAATGTCTCCCAGCGGCCGGTCGTTGAGTCGGTTGCTATGGTGCTTTGCTGCAGTTTCCCGGATGTAGTATTTCCCCCTGTTCAACATGGCGTCGGGAAAGTGAGACTTCGGCTAATGTTACACAGTTTGCCCAAAGTTAGCCCGCGTCTGCTCTTTTAAACAGAGGAAAGTTTGTTTCCATACCGCGGTGGCAGCAGAAAAAGTTTTCCTGGGAGTTTCGGGGTGAGTAACAACATTTGGTTGTAACTGTAGTTGAAGCGTGATGTGCGCTAGCTTGTGGCGCGTATCTGCTCCCCGTTTAGTTGCTAACAGTGGCTAACGTTAGCTGCTTTCAAGTCTGGCCAGCCTGGGTTTGAGGAGACCAGAGTAGCCTCCCTCGGTCTAGTCTCTCTGTGTGTGTTATGTGAAGAATGGTGGAAGTGTAAAGCTTGTAGTTTTCGAGGTATGACCAAGGTACAAGGTGATGAGTCACTTGTGAAAGTTGTTCAACACTTAAAAGCCGCAGCTCTGGACACCGACCAAGCTAATTGTACGTTAAGCTGTTTGTGTTTCTTCGCTAAGACCCATCTAAGCTCACTGGACAACTTAATGGCAAATCCAAGAGACAAGCTGGTTCTGGTAACATTGTTTTTTCTTATCTGTCTGCCAGCTATCATGAGACACCGCAGTCAACTTGTCTTCACTGACATTTCTCTGTTAGTGATATGACAATGCGTTATGTACGGGTACGTTTAAACGGTTCCTGTTAATCACGACCATGTTAAACTTTCATTTTCACCTGTGAAGCAGGAATGGGGTTGTATGTCTCTGCCTGCCGGCCAGGCTGAAGGAGGATATTGTCTGTCTGAGATTTGATTAAGCTGCTCTCTCCCCTCCTTGACCCCACTTTTTATTGTACAAATAATTCCTCCTTATCCTCTGGTCTTTGATGTTTTCTTCCATCTTCCTCTTCTCTCAGTTGGCAGAAATAAATATTTGTGTTGCCTGAGGTGTTCATATGTGTGCAGTTAGTCAGCAAGGTTGTGCGATTACTGCTGGGCACACCACACATTCCTGGGATGCCAGAGCTGTATGGAGGGGTCACTGTTCTTTCTCACGTACACACCATTCCCCAGCAGTGAGCAGCACTCTTATCAAAATCTTCCCCCAACTGCAAGTTATTCTGCAAGGGTAACTGTGTCAGGATGGGAAATCACCAGGAGCTACAGGTCAGGTGACATAGGTTGCACAGGTAGATCCGCATACTATCTGTATCAGCAGATCTCAGCTTTAAAAAGTGTATATTTGTATGGTAATATTATTTATACCGCTGATATTTAGCTTATTGGGGAATAGGCATGTTTGTGATCCTCAGAGTATGACACAACTGTCAGATGAGGAACTAAGTGAGGGATGGATCTTAGGCAGCAAGGTCTATAGGGATGTAGTTGGTTGTGATAATTTAGTAGAGGTTTCTCTTAATCCAGTTTCACACTGGTGAAATACGTATCATCTTGCTGTAAAATTTGGTGGTAGTTGTCGTGGAAGCATTCACATTGTCTGCTGTGTAGTTTTTCCTTTGTAATGACACCTGTTGCTGGTGGGATTTTTATCAGCTGTAGCTTCAATAAATAACAGTGTTGATGTTATTTACCACAAAATAGGGCTGTCACTTTTTATTAAAAATGCAAACTTTTGTTCGAATGTGGGAAAGATTTTGAATATTTGAACTGTAATGGCATGTTTGAATTCAAAATGTATGTCTGTTAAGCACAACAGACTGTTTGCCTTGTGGTCCAGCAGAGGCTTGACCCATTGCATGCTCCATTTATCAGTAAACTAAACTAATGAATAAAAATGGAGGAGGACACTAGCAAGCATGTATGATTGGCCAAAGGAACTAGTATCGTGACTCAATAAATAAAATCTGACCATGAAATCGAGTTTTGTTAGGGACCTTTCCTTGCATGGATGTAGGAGGAAAGAAGAGGTCTTTAAAATGCATTTATATGCAACCCTTTTTGCTTTAAATTCCCTGCAGGTTTTACATTTAGAGTTCAGATTCAGATGCAACATAGCACATAGAAGGGAACAACAGCAACATCTGGAATCCACTCAGGTTGAAGGTACCCATCGAAGCAGATTTGGGGGTTTTGTTCTTTGTAGTGGAAACCCAGGTTTGGAGAAGGGGTGCTTATGGTGGATCACAGTAGGGAAGTCGAGTCATGAAGGCAGAGACAATCAGGAATTCTTGATGACTGTTGACAGACGTGTCCAGCAGGGGGTGGAGATGATGGCAGGGCAGATGTTGTTGTTAGTTTGATGCTGACTGACCTGAGGGTCCCTCACACAGAGAGAGAGAGAGAGACAAACACAGCTGCTGTTTAGGCGTCTTCCATGGACTCCAAACAGCTTTCACATCGACACGCGAGGTGGCAGCTGGAGGCTAAAGCTGTGATCATATTAGCAATAAGCATTGAAAAATTTGTCAGCTCCATTTGACTGAAATTACTTTCTCATATCAACCACATTTTACACTGGAGACACTCTACATTGTGTTCAGTATGTTGTAGACATATAAGAGAAAGATCCATTATACCTGGTATTCTGATCACATTAATGTAATCCATCATGTTATGATACGAGGAGCAAAAATTGACATGTAAATGAGTTCATTGTTGATTTGTATTGATTCTTCTTTTTTGAATCAGTTATTAATGGTCAAGTTTATGAGAATGATTAATTTGTTTATTCGATTGATTTGATATTGAAAATCATTATTAGTTGTAACCCAAATGTGCTGTTGCATTACCCCCTCCCATCATTGTCTTTTGTTTTGTTCTGTCCTCTTTGTGTCCTTGCTGGTTGAGTTGAGCAAGCATGGAAACATTAAAAGTCTCTCGTCTTTCTCCTGGTATCAGGTTTCACAGAAAAAGATGGCATTGGCTTGAAAAAGAAGGGGGAATGGACTGTGTGTGTGTGTGTGTGTGAGAGAGAAATAGAGTCGAGTGATGTGGGAGAAAGTGAAGAGAAAGAGGGCGAGAGAGCAAAAGATGAAAGTGATAGGCCTACTTTTTCTCTGCATGCAGGTAGGTCTGGGTGTTTGTAAAGGCGGGGGGGGGCGAGGTGCAGAAGAGCCAACACTGGGCCAGATCCAGCTAAAGGCTAACAGCCAAACAACAAGATCTGCAGAGAAAACACAGCAGTGGAGCGCTGCAAGTGAACACCCCCGACTCCACCCCATATCAGGGGAGTGATGGAGGAAAAAGAAGAACTTTGTGTGGAGGAATTTTCATTCTTTGTTTCTCTTTGTTTTTGGTTATTGTCTGGTTTTTTCTTTGATTTCTTTTTTTAATTTCTAATTTTTTAGTTTATCAAACCACACATAGTGAGATATTCTGTGACTGCAGAAACGGCTACAGTTGCTCATTGACTTATTAAACAATGATCCATGACATCGCCGGGAGCATTCAACCCCTCAAAAAAACGACAACTTAAAAGTGTCTGGAAACAGAGGGTCACGCTAAGCTGACTGGTAACGGCTAGAATAAGCACTGGGTGGGGGGAAAAAAGAAAAAACATGCTGAGGGTCATATCGGACGCTACATTATGATTCTTCCCTGTAACAGGGCGAACGGGCCAGGTTTATTGCCTTAGAGGAAAGAAAATCCTCTCTGGAATGACGGCAGCAGCCAACATCAACACAGCCCGCTAGGTGCTCAGGAACAGAGGCAACAACACCGGCTGAATAAAAGAAATGTTTAACATCATAACAGTAGCCTATTTTTGAGACTTAGTTTCAAGCACTAAGTCTGGGTTTCAGGCCACCAGTGTGTGCAGGGTAGAGAGAGTTAAATAACCAGAAGAAGAATTTGATATGTAGCTAGAGATCAGCGCAGCTTTTATCAAGACCACACAATGGCAAAAAACAACAAAAAAAACAACCATCTAAGGTTTTTTCTGCATTTCTTGCTCAAACATTTAAACATTTTGATTAAAAAATGGTCTTCTCATTTTTGTTTCTGTCATCACAGATTCTGACCCAAATTACAACAATTAAGTTGATATTCAGAAGTTTACAGTTCAGTTTAAAATAAATGAATCAATGCACAAAACCCCATAATACCAATATAGTCTGTTTTTTTTTTTTTTTTGTGCCAATGCAAGTACATTGCTGGTTATTTTAGGCAATCAGACTGTATTATGTTTGTAAAGTGGAGGCTCAACTCATGAGTTGCTGAGATGCTGTAAAGATATATTTCAAAGATTCCTGTATTTCAGGAAATCACGGCTGGATTCTTGCGTGATCTCACGAATCCATCTGCCTCGCAAGGTAATGTGATTTGGGCAGCGGGACTGCTTACCACGTGAGAGCGACAGTTGGTGGCGGTAGTGTACCTCTGGTACAAGCTGGTTTGCTGATCACTGCAGGAGAAGAGAGTGGTGGAGGAGAGTGACGTTGTAAATACAGAGCATGAAGTATGGTTATTTTAACCCATTTCTTAAATGAATTTACTTTTCTGACAACAGACAGAGTATAAGCTGTTTAAAACCATGTTNTTATATATATATATATATATATATATATATATTCTCTGGCACTATTTTCTGACATTTTATAGACCAAGCCATTAATTGATTAATCAAGAAAATAATCATCAGATTAATCGATCATTAAGCCTTGTATAATAGCACTCTGTGAGTTCAGGTTAAACTCTGTGCTGCTCTTCCCCGTGACTCTCTTTCTTTGCACACAGCAACAGAGAGCAGTTTTGTTCTTGTGTTTGCATGTACGGTTGTTTTATTCACAGCCGAAAATCAAGCTGGGGCCTGCACGTTCCCAGCGATATGGAGCTTTCTCAAACACTCAGTGCACACAGTACAAAGAGAGATCTGGATGGTGGCCGTGTTTAACCTCGGTTGTTGCAATGTTAGTGTGTCACAGTTGGAGCTGAAACAAGAGGAAAAAAAGCTGCTTTTTGGTTGCCGTTTCCTTTGCACTCCCATAACGCTGGAATAGTCTGGATGACACAGGCAGGACCTTTCTTGCACTGCTCTGCCTGGAAATAAGTCAGGATCCACTATCATTTACCCCTTTAAGTGCTATTGTCCATAAGATTAATACTACATTATCTTTTAATAGAAAGTTGTAGTTTTCCACAGTTTAGTCCATGTTAGAATTTCTGAGGGAACTGTTGAATGCAACTGGAATGTTTCTTTGGCATGAAAACTGTCACTAGACTTCACTTTCTCATGGACAACACAGTGGTAGCTGTTGAAGAAGAAGAGTGTTTCCTTTCCTATATTGTCCTTCCTTTTTGAAACAGTTTCTGGTTCCATGTAGATCTTCGTATCCACTCAGACACGTGCAACATCCCTTTTTCTTTGTCCCCAGAATTTTCAAAGAAGTCGGCCGCAGGTCATTTCAATACCAAGCCCCATCCGACTGAAATAATCGTCCTCTTTTTTTGAGATCTATCACGTCTTTCCGCTGCTTCAGGACATCTTTATTTTCTCATCTTAAAACAGCCTGTTTATGCTTTTTATTTGTGTGTACTCACAATCTTCAGTCTGTTTGTCCTTTTTGGGGGGGGGTGGGAGAGGGTGAGCAAGCTGTCTGTATCAGTGTATTTGCAGTGTGTGTTTGTTATGTAATGCTGTTTTTGTTTGTTTTATTTTGTATTTGCGTCTAGGACCTCCTCGAAAATGAGATGCTACATCTCATTTCAATAAATTAAAATTTTCACAGCTAGTTTTAAGAGGATATTTACCAGCATCCAATTGATCTGATTACAGTATCTTACCTCCACTGTGTCTGTAGTCTGAATAACATACACAGATCTGTGTTGCAGACAGTAAATCAAAGACCTGAGATGATGACAGGGGAGATTGATGCCATGTTTGACTTCTTCGCAACGACATCACCTCATTGTCTCAGTTTTTGACAACATGCCGTCACCACGTAATGATGGTGCTGCATCTGATAGCTGGTGCTATACTGAATCATATGTTTTACAGTATGCTTTGATGTTTAACATGATACTAACATTGTGCAATAGCACCTTGTGTTTATGGGACACGAACAAGTTATTATGAGAATAAGTAATGTGATATTTTTGTTTTTAGTCACCTGACTGTTATGTCAGATTTAACTGATCAGCTTATCTGCTGGGCCTAATTTAAATTTTGTGAATGTTGGTGATGGATTAAAAGATCACGAGTACATTCAGATGGAACATTCAGGATTGTACGTGTTTCAACACGATGCCTAGGCAGTACATAATGTGGTGAGTGAGCAGCAACAGCCCTCTAAACATGTCGCTTACCTTGATTATCTGTGTTGGAGCTTTGCCTAAACTCCCCCTACCATCACATAGTGCAGGGGTTGCCCACTAAACTCATCCACTAATCACCATCAACAGTCGGGAGACATGACTCCTCCACTCCTCTATTCCTGTGAAAATAATGACGTGGCAGCCTCACAGTTTTCTGATCCGCTCTCATCGCCATCAGAGCTATATTGAATTCTGTGGCTGTTTAAGGCTAATTCAAGTATGTTTAAACCTTATTAGTTTTTAATCATATTAAAATAAATATCATATTTTTTACTTTTTGTACCGGATTTACCCTTTAAGCTGATGTTACTGCTTCAGATTAAAGGCCTTTCATATGCAAACAGTAAAAAGCGGTCACAGAAAGTGCAGTCTTTAGTGACGAAGACATGATGGACATATGGATGTTTTTTTTTCTTCCTTGGTGGATCTCTGAATGTTACAGAAGAGAAGAATGGCAAACAATGCAGTCAGAGTAAACTAGTTACACCAGCACTTGTTACAGGCAACACCTTTTTACCAAGCTCTTCCTGTTGTATGGGAATCCATCACGGCTGTGATCATGCAGTCATATCTTTTATTCAAACTTTTCATTTTCATTTTAAGTTGGTCCATTGTAAGTGGCAGGTAAAATGTCTTTAAATGTGTCAGATTTATTTGATGAAACTCTGTGTGATACAGTGACTTGTCATATAGACTCTCAGACTGTCTGTATTGTGGGTGTTTTGTCTTGACTGTGGACTCAAAACCCCTGTTGTCGTTTTTGCAGCTTGCATCCGTAGCTGTGCTCAAACTCATAAAGCAGACGAAAGCATATGCATTGTTTTGTATGCCTGATCTCTCTCTCTCTCTTTTGAAAAGTTTTGTGTATTTGTGTGTGGTGACCTTTGACATCCTTGAACTTGTAGGTAGCTCTTGAACTCCTTGCAGTAAACTTGATATTTCTGTGTGCCGGTCAGTAAGCGGAGCAGCAGGTCTGACGGTCCTGTGCACAGTCTAACCAGCTGGCACTCCGTCTGTGTAAATATGTGTAAGCTAGCTTGTGTGCTCTGCGTAGCGCTCTCTTTGCTGTCTTTATCATTGACCTTTCCACATTCCACAACCTGCCTCTGGAAGTCAGCCCTCATTGGCTGCAACACTGCGTGCTTTGTTTGAACTCGGCCTCAGGATTGGCAGGTTTGTGTGCTTCTGGCCCAGATACGTGGAGTGAACTCGTTCCTGCTGTATTGTCAACAGGCCTTTTTCCTTAGTGATGCTGACACGTTGTAGTCTGTTAAATAGTAGATAATGAAACTAATAGACGTGTTTCACAGTTACTCTGGTTCCAGTGGGTCAGAACCCTGACTGATCTTGTCTGTGACTGTTTTTAACTTGTTTTTAATTGACTTATTATTGTATTATATTACTTTTATTATGTTTTTTTTATCTTTATTATTACACTTATCTACTCAGGTGTCTCTTGAAAATGAGATGTTGATCTCAATGGGACTTACCTGATTAAATAAGGGTTTAATCACTTAGGCTGGCTTTGATGAGGAACTCTGATGAACTGATGTTAAATTACTGTTTTCTGAGAGAGAGAATATAATTTTAAAGCAGCAGGTTTATTCGTTCAGTTACTAATTCCCTTACATTAGGCTAAAATAACTTTTGTGGTGTTTATAATGTTAGATATTAGTTTGTATGGCAACAAAACATCCATAAAAACTAGTATGCTAAATTTTCTTTTATTTAGGAAGCCACTCACAGTATAAAATGTAGAATAGTGTGTCAGGCATCTTGCGTTCACTACCATAAATCTCTGTTGTATCCCTCTGAAATAATAATTTTAATTAATGTGTGTTAAAACGATGCAACTATCTGTGCTGTTTAGACTGGGAGCACTCCCAGCACTGAGAGTAACTTAAGCGTGACAGACTCAAAAATCAATTAATTTTGTTTTTCTAGCTGCATTAAAACAACCATGCTGACACAATTATTTGGCCAAAGTTTTGTTGTGTTTGTGATGTGTTTTGTCATTTAGCCTTGACTCACTCTCTGTGCGTCCTCTGTAATGTCTTTGGCGATGGATCTGTTTATATTAGCAGGCAGACATGGTATTTCACAGTAAGCTGCCTTGATCAGACTGCTGTGAATAGCAATAATTGGAGCCGTACTGTCAGAGTCTGTTGTGCCAAAGTGAGTCACGTTGTCATGTGACAAAAGCAACAAAAAAACACTTTAAAATCGAATCTGTAAAAATAATATATCTCCTCCTCATTAACCTAAATCAACTACAATTAATAAAATGAAGAAAATAGATAACGTGTGTGATTGTGAAACACTGTGGAAGTGTGTGTTGGTGTGTGTTTTGTTGATTGATATATACAAAGAAAAAAAATTAAACAATTTAAAACAAGTCAATATAAAGGTGTATTTCTCAGGTTCCACTGTCTGTCCTCGGCTCATGACACGAGGTGATCAGTTTTGTAATCTCACTTTTGGGCATTTTGTCTTTGTTAAGTTTTCAATTTCAGGGTGTATTTTTCATTACATTATATTTTAGCCTGGTATTTGGGACATGAGGTGAGTCTCTCTCAGCTCAATTCAATTTGCTTTATTGGCATGGATGTAACAAAGCCAATATTGCGTCAGGTAATAATGAGATTAAAACAATAATAAGAATAATAAAATAAAAAAAGGTACAATTCATAAAATCAAGAAAATGGCAAAAAAAACACTTAAATACACAAATGTGAGACTGTGGAAGTGTGTGTTGGTGTAGGTGTGTGTGTTATCTTTTTATTTTAATTTTTTATTTAATTTTATTATTCTTATTCTTATTATGTCATTATTACCTGACAGTTTGGCAATATTGTCTTTGTTACATCCATGCCAATAAAGCAAATTGAATTGATGGTGTGTGTGTGTGTGTGTGTGTGTGTGTGTGTGTTGAATGCCAAAGCATCCGGTAAAATTGAGATTAAAAATAAACATAAAAATGCAATTATTATAATGAAGAAAATAGCAGGAAACTTATATACACACATTTAGTCTCGCGCTCTCTCTCTCTCGCTCGCTCGCGCTCTCTCCCGGTGACGTCATGAAACTGGGCCGCGTTTTGCTGAAACCATAGGAATGCGACACACTTCGTATTCACAGCCCAAAGCTGCAACACTTTACTTTTCTGTATGTGTGGAGGTTGTTGTTGTTTTCTACGCTAACGTGTGTTGTCTGTCGCCGTGTCCGGTTCGGGGTTTTTTATTTTATAAAGACTTAACGACGCTTCCGAGTTGAATTTTCTTCGCGGAAACAACTTTGTCGCTGCAGGCAGGGAGACTGTTTTCACCCCCCTCGTCCTCAGCTGCGTTTCCGACATGAGATCAGGTGGATAGTGCGTTGCTGCTGGCTAAAACAGTACCTGCGACTGAACGTGAGTATTCCCGACAACAAATAGAGAGTTTTACACACATTTTTATCGCTGTGTTGTGTTTGAACTCCTGGTTGTTCGTGTGTAAAGCAAGTTCAGAGTTATAAGTTACAGCTTCTGGTACAGGGCTCTGCTGCGACCGAGACAAAGTTAATCTGGACCACAGCAATAAATCTGTTGTTAAAATCTCACAGCAGGGATTAACTGAGTTAGAAAAAAAAAGCGTAATAACTTTATTGTTTGCCTGGTAGCGATCAGCCAAGCAGCGAGAGAGTGAGGGATGTTTCACATAGACAGCCTGCTGGGAACTGACTGTATGGCTGTCTCTCCTCCCTCCCCATCCATGCCATTCAAACCTGTTACTGACTACTACTCATATTGGTGACTGTCAAGGCAGCTGTTGGACTCAGCTATCCTGGTCATCTGTCTCTTTGCACAAGTGTTGGTGACACATGATGAGATGAGGGCGAGAACACATTTTGCAAGTGGTTGGAAGTTGGGTACACGTGTCCTCATGTGCAGGAAGTTTGTTTCATGCATTTTATGTTATTTAACAAAAGGGAGTAGTTGAGTTTGGAGTTGCTAGTCTGAGATCGAGAGGATGGGCTTGATCATTTTTCTGCTTGTTCATTTTTGAGTGTTGACGATTGGAGGAGGAGAAATGTGTGGTTTAGGTATTTCTAAGGCATGTTTGTTATTGTGGGATATATGATTGGGTTCTTATAGCTCGTTTTACTTTTGGTAAAATACACAAATTCAGTAGAGTCTCACAAATCCTTAATGTCCTCTCTCTTTTCGATTAGTAATGTACAAAACACTTAGACATAGCAAATACCTAAATTATCTAGCAAAACCTGCATTTGTGTGACGTCAGGCTGGTCTTCAGTGAGATTATATTACGTTCACATGTATGTAGAGATTCAATCATAGCCGCTCCTTCGAGTTGTAAACATTAAACATATTTAGGGTTTCTTATCTTCAGTCATGAGTCTTTGATATGCAGTCTTATGTCTTAGTCTAATGTCTTATGTGAAAGAGTGATAACCAATGAGAGCCCAAGTTCTAACACCATGAAATGCATCCTGTGTGGAGCTGCTGTAAGAGGCAGGCCTCCGGGTGATCAATATAATCCATAAGTGTATGATGTTCTGTTTTGACCAGATCTTCTCTGTGCTCTAGATCTCAAAATATTAACATCAGCTGGTCGATGCAGTTTCATTTCATGGGAACTTAGGTAAGCGTAACAACCAGTTGTGTATCTTAACTACCTAATTTACTGTAATAGTAGACAGATGTGAGCGGGCCCACTCGGCCTTGTGTTGAAGCTGAGACTGCCACATACACACACACACACACACACACACACACACAGTTGTGAGATCTTTTGCTCAAATAAATAATAAGTAATGTATAAAATACTCCAAGTCCTGCATTTAAAATCCTACTTAAGTAAAAGTATTATCAGCAAAATATACTTAAAGTAGGCCTATCAAAAGTTAAAGTACTCATTCTGCAGTAAAATGTCTCGTGTGACTAATTTATCATACTTTACATACAGTTAGGTAGTTTAGTCCAGTTGTTCCCACTCCAGTGAAGTAGAAGTATAAAGTAGCATAAAATGGAAATACTCAAGTAAAGTATAAGTACCTCAAAACTGTACTTAACTACAGTACTTGAGTAAATGTGCTTTGCACCACTGTTGTGAACAGGCTGATGGTTGTTAGAGCAGTCAGTAGCTCCAAGGTCACACAGTGTACATTATGTTTGCACAGCACTTTATAAATCTGGGAAACGCTGGGAGAGAGGTGCTGTCCTAAGTGTGTGTGTGTTTGCAGTAGTGACAGAACAGGCTATTAATTATCACCCCTGATTCAGCACCAACAAGCTAATGTAAAAGCAGCACAACAACAATGGTAACCTGAATACTGCTGTCTGCTTTTTGGCGTCTCACTTTTTAAATCAGCGTCTCCATTTTCCATCTCGTGAAGAGGAGCTAATACCTGTATTGAACGCCACCTCAAGGGACCACTTACGTAAAAGTACTCATATTAAATCCAGCGTGAGAAATAATTTTTTGCCTTATGCTTGTAGCTTTCTCTACTCAGGTTACCAGCCGTCACTTAGACTCTATTTATTGCCTCAATTCTGGAAATGTGGTTCGCTGTAAAAAAAAAAATTTCATTGTGGCCTTTTATGTGAACAAGAAAGTTTTTATGCATTAATTAAACTTATTCCAACGGTCCAAAAACATCAGACTTTTGCATCAGATAAGGGACCTCATCAGCAACACTCCAACTTGTGGTAAATGAATAAAAGTGTTCACAAAACATATTCAGAATAGTGACGTTAAGTGTCAGTTTTCAGTCCATGTTATGTTTTGTAACACCAGAACTTGTACTACAGGTATTTTGTGAATATTTGTTTGGATACGGAAGAGATGAATTGCTCAACAAGACCCAGACTGGATAGTCGTCTTGACAACTGCAAGCTAACAGGTAATTACATGGGTTTATTTGCCCTGTTACAAGTTTGGTTAATGAGGTAAAATCCTCCAAACCATCTCTGAAATGAATCATCCGCTGCTATGAAGATTTGTCTTTTTGAAGTGTTTACATTGGCCTTCTCCACCCCTGAGTGTTGTTAGTGTCTTGTTATGAACATAGTTATGCAAGGTATGCCTCAATGGAAAATCATTAGAGCGATGTGTCATGGTGAAATGTTGTCTTTAACTTTTCCCAAATATATGACAAGGTGGACCAAATATGATAACACAACAACAAGTCAGTGGTGACCTACTTGATGTGAGGTCACATTTTGTAATTAATAGTTGCCATAAAAAAACAGCAACCAAGATGTCAGAAAAGGTTTAAATTGTCTGTTTAAAGAGGACGTTCATCTGTGATGCACTGAAAAGCTCCAATTACATTTTTGATATGTTAACTTCTTAAATGCTAACAATACACTGGAGAGAACAAACATTTTGCTCATGTTCAAAATATCTCTTCCAGTGTAAATGGTTTGTAGTCAGATCATTTTTTAATTCATAGTTTAATTCAAGTTTGAATACAATACATTCAGACTCGTTCATAGAGTCCTTAAAATCCTTACCACACAATAACTTCTCTCCTTAGTGTTTATCAGTTCTGCTTCCTGTCAGAACACACTGAATTGATTCCTGCAGAACAACGTCCCTTAAATAATGTTTGATTTGATTATTTTACGTGACTCAGTGGCCACTTTATTAGGTACACCTGTACAAGCTAATGCAATCCAATACAACAGGCCTGCCATGTGACATCTGTCTTAACAAAGCTCCTAATGTTCAGTTTCTGTAGACATTATCTGAAATGTTTTAATTAAATTATATGTTAAGGATTGATAGTTAGTGATGCTGTTGTACTGGACTGCATTATATTCAGAGGTATTTCAAATTTTTTGCCTGCTTGTGTATGCAAATGGGAAGGAAAACACCTCTCAATATAATGGCGTCTTGTTCAACAGCACCTTTAACCATCACCTCAGTAATAAGCATCTTTAGTTAGATGCCTTTACAGTGTGATCCATCTTTTCACCTTTTTACAGTATAATTACAGAACATAAAAATAGCACATGGGGTGTTTCATTTGGGATAACAAAGAAAGACTATATAAAGAATATATATATATATATATATGTATATGTAAACAAAAGAAGGACGTTTCAGAGAAATATACATTTTCCACTTCTCCCAAATTTCCTCAAATTAAATTTCCTGAAGCCTCATGGAGAAGGTGATTCTTTCCATTATGAAGATTTCATAAATTATATCATACCAGTCTTCTATAGATGGATTTAACATTTCACTTTCTTAATCAAAACTTGATTCCAAGTCTGGGCACAAGAAAAGAAACCAAATTATGTTGAAAACAACACTGTTTTGTTTAATATTAACTGTTGTTTGTCATTCTTTTTGGTCCTTCGATGAATTTATTTTTGTGCAGTGATTACTAGATGCTGTCGTGTTAAACTCAGCCATGCTTTTGAGATGTAGATCCATGTCCACTATATTGATAACTCTAATACATGTGTGGTGGTAGGTTTATAATTGCTTTCAGGGATCGATAAGCATGTTTCCTAACAAAGTCACAGCCCTTATAAATTTAGATCTGGTTCCAATTCAGAACCGTTTCACACCCGACTGTATCGTCACAGCTGAATAGTATTATTGTGACTGACGGTGTCTTTCAGAGTGTGTGGACCACCCATGTACAATACTTGAATCAGGCCAGAGGACAGCAGCTTCATCCAGAGCTCATCAGCCCGGCTCCGGCCCACAGACCGGACATGCTTTTCTCACTGTTCAGCCAGGCATACATGGACACTGCAAAGGGAGAGAGAGGGGGAGGGTGGGAGACTAATAAAGGGGGGAGGAGAGCAGAGAGAGAGAGTTTGAGGGGAGTGGTGGGGGTAGAGGGAGACGGTGGTGAGATAGTGATGGATTTTGAGTAGGAGGGAGGGGAAAACACAGAGAAGCTATAACTACAGTGATTGTTGTGTTCAGGGAGGGGCTTGCTTGTGTTGCTCTTTGAGAGAAGGGGCCCTTTTATAGCTACTTGTTTACGCTGTTTGAGTGGGTGGCAGGGTGCAGCAGCAGCTCTTTTACTGTTTTAGCATCACGTTAAAAGCCCACTATAAGATTTTTATGTCCCATTTGTAGAACATAGTATTTATACGTTGACTCGAGATCAGTGGGCACACTTTTATGTTTGAGCTTTCTGTGTGGCTTAGATGTAACAGCAATGTTAAATAATCACAAAAACTTTGGATAAATACTCCTCCTGACTTACAGGAACAATGTGTTTTTGTGGCATTTAAGATTTGTTTTTTAAGTCCTTGATGTTTTACTTTATAGAGCTCAGTGTCAAGTGATTTACTGGGTCGCAAAAAGAATTAAATTAATTTAGATTCACGGTGTAAAAAGGTTTGCAAATATGGTTTAATGTTGCATCGTCACACCCTATTTTATTTTTGGGTGATATTGCTGTGAACTAGCATGTAAAATATCTTAATAGGTCTTAAGAGGTCATAAACTGAACATGCAGAGAACTGTAATCAACAGTTCATGGTTTCCATTTAAGTCATTAGGTTCATACTTCGTAGAAACATTAAATGAAACAAATCATCCAGTGGTCATGAAGCGCAGACACCTGTTGCTCTCATCCTCCTGTCTGACGCTGGTTCTCACACAGCGTTTCCTTTGTATGGAGATGGGGATATGGAGGGGGGTGTGGTCTGCTGAGCCTGGGGGCTTTCTACCGTACACCTGCTGCAGCTGTAAATCACTCTCCCTGACAAAGTGCCTGGAGCTCACCTGTTCTCCAACACCTGTCCGACTCTGCCTGTCAGGGCTTGTGCTATATGGGGATATATAACTAATATATTGTTGTTTTGTTTGTTGATTATGCCTATATTTGACACATCTTCCAACTTTCATGAATTTTGTACGTGAGCTATGTTCTATTTCTTCACCATTTTATATCAAAATAAAAGTAGTCATTAATCATAGGCACCATTAATAATCTTCTTAAGTTTGCACTTCCTCACGTTGTTATTATTTCCTGACACTGTGTGTGCATTTATTGTCCACTCGGAGCCGGTGCCTAATCTAAAAGAACCTGCTCCAGAGCGGCGCCAACGCTTTGCTGCTCTGGAACCAAGAACCGCTTACCACGCTTGCCGCTCGGCCTTCGTTACATTTAAGCCTTATCGTGTCTTGGCTCCTGACAGCAGCAGTTAAAATCTTGTTTTTCACCCACATAGTTCCAGATGCAGCACAAGGCTCAGGATTTGAAAGCCACTATCCTCCATGATTCACAGCCAGACCACTGTCTGTGAATATGACACGCTCAATTTCATTCTCAATCCCCACATGACAATTTTCCATACTGATTTACGGTCTGTTGAAGCTCCTTATGCTTTCAATAAGATATTAGGACTCAAGCCCTAACTGTTCCCATCTTGCGATAGTAGATCTAATCATAGAGTGCATGTACATATTGGTTTATGTTATTGTACTCTTAGTAATACGATAATTTCTCCAGCCACCTCCTCCGGCCTTCATTAATGTCATCCTTCCTTAAGGCAGCAGTTACTATCTGTGTCCCGGAGTTCAGATGCATTGATTGACTGTGTTGCTGTCTCAGCCAAACACTAATGATAGGTCTCTACAGTGATTTATACGCCTCTTCTCTGTTGTCACCAGACTCATTACGACTGGAGAGAAGCATTTATCACCAGTGTTGTAACCTCGCCGTTATGAGATAGTTTTGCTAATGGTTATAAAATCCAGACTTAGTGGTTGGGTGGAGATGAACCCTGTTAGTTTCTCAGGGAAGTAACTGAACACGTGTCTTAATGTGGACCTAACTTCACTATGCTACTGTAGCATGGATGAAATCATCACCTTTCCACTTTGAGGATACTGGCACTACTTCCAACAGTGATGTATTTGAAACAAGCTCTAATTATCTTATATAAGATGGAAAACTAGATTTATTCAGACATTTGAGGAGAGAAATTGACTGGAATAGCTACATGATGATTTATATTCTCATTCTGTGTTCTCATTAAATCGCTATGACATTAGATAGTCAACTATAAGTAAAGCTATTAATCAAGCTACGAGATAAATGCCTGAGGATATGAGCTGTGCTGTTTTCTTCCATTTTAACCACATTGATTTGTGTGGAGAAAGTATAAACAAAATATTGGAAGTGGATTGGCATTTAAAATACTGTTTACCATTTGATGTCTTGCAGTGGCCTGCTGGCTTTGCACCATGTCATAACAATCAAAGTACTCAGGATAAACTCCCTGTATGGATATGTATCATACGCGCACTGGAAACACAGAGGTATCCTGATTTTCTTTGCAGAGAGTTGTGTTGGAGTTCTGTGTCGGTGCTGTCGGGGCTGTGTTGTTGGCTGTGAACCTCGCTTTTCTCAGTGTGTTCCTGGGCGGGTCCTGCTACACTTCAAACACTCCTGCTGTGAAAGGCTTTATTAACACTGCAGACTGAGCCGGGCAGCGTGACTCATGCCCTCTAACTCATGACCCGCCCAGATTGCCCTTGCCCACCACCCGCCCGTCCCTTTCTGGTCCTCACACCCCTGCATCTTTTTCATTGCCTTGCTTTGAACTTCCCCTGTTTTTTGTTCTTTTCTTTTAGAGAGTAAATGGGCTGAGTTGAGCACAGTATTTTGTAGAAAAACAAGAAGAGAGAGAGAGAGAATATAACAGGCCAGCTGTCCCCCACCACTCCTGTTGCCCCCTCTGGTCAGCTGCCCAGCAGGGCCTGGTTCTACTTAGAACACACTGATCACTAGCGAGCCTCTGTTTGACTAATGGGAGTGTCTCCTTTGATACCCACTGACAAAGCAGCAAGGTTGAGACAGAGACTATTCAGACCCAAGCCAAACGTGGTGAGCAGTGCTGCATCAGAGTTTTTATTCCAACCAACCTCTGTAGCAGCAAATGATTGCACTGGTTAGGTGGGGAACTCTTTAATGATGCACTTGTTCCTGTAATTTATTCACATTACAGTAGGACAGTATGAGGCAGGAGATACAACTGCATTTGAGTGTGCAATACTGAAAATTTTAATGTCACAATTGAAATAACTTAAGTCAAAGGGACTTTTCTGTAGGATCCCTGACCCGTATATACTGAGTGAACCCCTTATTTATATATATACACACACACACACACACACACACACACACACACACACACACACACACACCAGGACCCTGAAACTCAAGCAGCTAAAAGCAATTCAGCCATCATCCATTTTATTATTTAGACTTTTCCTACAGTGACATGTCAGAATGTCTGAGGTGTTGACTCAGTTTGATGGTACATTTTCAGGCTATAATACTGTGTGGTGATACTGTACTGGACTATAACTATTTCGTGTGTCTAGTATTTTGTCCTCCTAGTTGACATTCGGTGTATAGAGGAAAAAAAATATTATTAGTACTGTTTGTTTGGTCAGGACCCACAGCAACCCACCCTGGATCCCAGTGCTGTTGCAGCCATCTAATATCAAGTTGTCCTCAAAGGAAACTGTCACCAGGCAGTATCCCACTTTCACTCTCTGATAAGTCAGAATTATTTTTAAAATAAGACAAAGTCCAGAATAGAGTTTTGTGTATGTTTTTAAATTACGGAAAGTGAACGGTCAACAGCAGGCTGGACTGTAGTCAGTCTGTTGTGACGTAGCACAGAGTGACGCCTGAGCTTTGACAGCCACAGTGTGGTTGAGATGGTGAGAAAAGCAGCAAGCGATGAAAAGGAAATGACTCATTGAAGACGCTGCTCTGACGTTGTCCCCTTCCAGGCTGGTTGTTATGCCCATTAGGAAATGCTGGAGCAGAACAGTTGTCCTGTTATTAGTAATGCAGGACCAGCAGTGAGCCTGTTGTTGAGCCTGCTGATGACCTTCAGCTAAAGGTCACAGCTGTTTAATGCCAGTATGCCGCTAAATGCTCAATGGGCTGAAATAAGCCAGTTGGGTGGTGTATTTTCTGAACTACACACACACACACACACACACACACACACACAGAAAGCATTGTGTTTTGTGTGTGCGTGAGTTTTTTTTCTTTCTACACCAGTTTGGTTGCTGCTTTATATGCTGCATATGAATGCAGAATCTGTAGGCAAGGGACAAGGGTTTCAGAAGTGTTCTGGTTTCCGTCTGTAGTCAGTTTGTAGTTCTAATGGTATTGACCAGTCACATTTGAGCAGGCTTTGGTTGCATACAGGTAAACAGTCTGTGTGGAGAGCAAAAGAGGCGGAGTGCATCGGCCCGAAGTGCAATCTCGGAACCCATCGGCTGTCGTCTGACAACGATTTAGCTTTTTATCGATCTCGTAACCCTAGAGATTAGCTTTTTATTAGGTTTTTTAAAATGTGTCTGCATTCAAATTGTCATCAGAAGATAGCCGATGAGTTTGCTAATCTGTAAACAATGACCGGTGCACGGAAGAGGAAGTCTTGGCCCAGATATCTGTTATCCGGATATCCGCTGGCTACACCAGAAGTCCTGAAACATTAACCGTTCCGAGATTGCTGCTTTATAAGCTGTCAGTCAGTTACTGAAATTTAAGCTAAATGGGGTTAAAATGGTTTTACTCGCTCACTGATTGCATTTCATAGGAAACTACCATTGCTCATTTTAAATGCTATTTGGACCAGGTGTATTTTTACATACACACGTACATTACAAGTTCCTTCCAACGGAGTAAAGACAGGAGTCGAGTATTTCTTGAAGTTGCTGTCTATGCCTGTGTGTGTGTGCATGTGTCGTATGTTTTACATATGCCATTTGGAAGTGTTACATTTGCATTTTCTTTTCCTGCTTCCTCCCTGCAGGTCTGATGCTAGGCTACAGCTGCCTCAGCTGCCATCATGTTCACCAAAAAGAAGAAGTCTCGTATCCAGATCTCCGCTCCGTCTAACTTTGAGCATCGCGTCCATACTGACTTTGACGAGCAGGAGCAGAAGTTTGTCGGTTTGCCGCGGCAATGGCAGTCGCTCATCGAAGACACAGCCAAAAGGCCCAAACCCTTCATCGACGTGACTGTCATCACTACTGTAGAGCCGCGCAAGGTGGGCTGAGCGAAAATAAAAACGGCAAACAAGTTGTTAGCTAAGGACAATGATGCATATTCAAAACTTGTGTTCAATGTCATGAATTCTGTTTATTAGTTGGTGAATTTTGGCCGCTAGATCAAGCTACATTTTGACTCAATTTTAACTTAAGATACTGATGTCTTGCTAGCCAAGACTTTTGCATTTTTAACACAGCATGGTCACTGCAGTGCCTCTGTCTTCAAAAGCCAAATTTGGGTAAAACAGCGAAGTTGAGTCTTTCTAACCGTGTCACTAATAAACGTGGTGGCACTAATTGAACGTCTCAGCTGGAAGGTTTTGTAGAAATTCTGTGTTTCTGTCCTTGGGTGCAACTACATTGACTAAAGACAAAAACTAATTAATATTTGATTTTAAGTCACAAGCACATTCACAGTTGTACAAGCAATTTTTTAAAATTCATACAGAATCCTAAAATAATGCCAATTCTCATCCCTTTTAAATTGTTTTTACCAAAGTGGCTGATTGAGACGACAAGCTTTGTATGTTACAGGGTTTGTACAAAGTCTTGAAAGTTTGGAAAATGCTTAATTTTAACCGTTATGTTTTCAAGGATTGCTTGGACAATCACTCATGTAAAACAAAAATTTTTTAATATTTGGAATGAAACTATCCCGCGTCATATTTGTTTGTTGTCTCCTGGCATTTATAGTAACAATTTAGATGTGATGATAAGGCTTTGAGATAACCTTGAAAGTGCTTGAATTTTAGTCTTATAAAGCTGTGTGAAGCCTGATTTTCGGGCCTCTCATCCTGTGGTCCTCTATCCACTATAATAGACTTTATTTTTTACTTTTTTTCCCAAAATCTCCAGACAATTGTACGTGGCAGCAAGATTGGAGTGGACGGCTCCCTGACATGGCTGTTGGATGAGTTTGACACCATGTCAGTGACTCGCTCCAACTCCCTGCGACGAGGCAGCCCTCCCACCCAGCCTCGCAAGGACTCCAGCTCTTCAGGAGGAGGAGGGCAGGAGAACGGGGATCCTCACCACAGACACTACTCCGATAGACAAGACCGGTAAGGAGTCAAACTGCAGCTCTGGGTGGAGTAAGAGCACAGAAGCGTTTGATAATTGTGTATTTGCTGTTTGCGTGTTTCTTCAGCAGCAGCATGTTGCACAGATGTTGTGGCATCATCATTTTATGATGGACGCAGGATCAAAGCAGAGATGTTGTCAATACGAGCCAATGAGCTGTTACACCACAAGCATCTGTACTGATCTTTGCATCGCTCTGCTCCTCAGAGACCGACCCAGACCAGACCACCAGAGTGGAGGTGACCCCCGCCAGGGTCAGCGTGCGGTCCGTCCTCCTCAGTGGGATGAGGGAGTCCAGGGTCGGCCCCAGCAGCAGCCCCGGGGCCAAGAGCCCAGCAGGGCCCACAGGGACCGTCCAGGCTCCGGCCCTCCTCCTCCCCCTCACAGAGACAGAGAGCATCGGGACCGGGACCAGGTAGGGTCCGAAGATGAACCCAGCCCCTCATCTTTATATTTAAAGTTTTAAACTTAATAATAAGATTAATTATTTGGACATTGTCGTTCATTGGACTCACATGGCCCTCTTGCCTGCAGTCATTATCTTGTAGACCATTATATAAGGTCTTAGTCTTGTTTGTATTTACCACTCAGACCTGTGAATTGCTTTTCCAACATTGATATATCCTTACAGTAAACAATACAGCAGGTTTTAAAAAAGAGTGCGTGGGGGCTTGTACATTTTAATTAATAGTTTAAGTATATTTGATTTAATTTGACATTGCAGCAGGAAATCCACCCTGTAGCTGTTGTCCTCTTGTTAACTTCATTTTTATCCACTTTTCCTCTGTCCGTGTCTCCTAGCATACTTCCCACTAATCCCTCCATCTTTCATCCAAACCCTGCCTCTCTGCAGGAGCAGGTGGCTCACAGGGATCAGCCCAGTGACCACAGGCCAAAGTCCAGCTACGTGGTGCGGGACGGCAGCCCTCAGTCTCCCAGGGACAAGAGGCCTCTCTCTGGGCCCAACATCCGCACTCCAAACCTGCCAGTAACGGAGGGGGTGATGAAGACTGCCCAACAAACCACACGGCCGTTTAACACCTACCCGAGGACAGACAGCGAGGGCGGACGCAGCCCCACAGGACAGGTAGGGACGGCAGCATGAACAGAAAGACAAACGGCTGTTTCCAGCCAGGACAGGCACAAGGAGAGACCGCTGCCCCGAGGGAAGCTACTGACTGAGAGAAAAGGGCAGACAGGTGCAAATTGATCCACTATCTGATGGATGATAGCTCCTATCACCTTGCTCTTTGTTCCCCAGGTCAGATTTAGCCGCTTCTGTCCTGGTTCTCTCTTTATTTTAGATTTATGGAGTTCAAGTTCAGAGCTTTTAAAAAACTTTGTGCCAAATTGCTTTACAGAATTATGTAATGAAAAGAAAATTTAAACTGTTCAGATTTAAATACACTTAAAGGTCCAGGCTTGGATTTCTGTTTGATTTTTGGGTTGTTTGTATTTTTGATATACAGTTAATCAATGATTGTCCCTTACCATTTATTCACAGTAACTATCCCTTTAGTATCTGTGTATTAGACCATTGCAGATGTCTTTTATGGCATTATTGGATTTTTGTGATGAAGTACCTTGATTTGCCAGGTATTTAATTTGCTAGATTAGGCAAAATCAGACATTTCTATCTCATAATTTTGTCCATAAACAGTTTTCCGATTAATTTTCCCGACAAAATTACTATATGATAGTAATCATATTGATATCATGGAGTAAAATAACAGATTCTGTGATAGAGGATTGAATCCATATCGCCCCGTCCTACTAAAATAAATATGGTATTAATATTTTCGATGATGTAAGGAACTTGTTGCAGCTCCTCCCCGATAGGTGAGCTTCCTCTAAATGTTTTGTACTTGGCGTGTGTTGTGTTTGTGATGACGTTCTGCGATCTGTTTCTTCCAGCCGGTTCGACACAATGAATCACCTCAAAATGGCCCCTCTGGCGGCTCCGCCCGGGGTTCCTCCAGCTCCAAGCCCCCTGTGAGCCACCCGCACCCTCATCATGCTTCCCACCCCAGCCTGACCCCTGAGGCCACCCAGCACCCTCACACCCCTCACCCCAGCGTTCCAGCCCCACGGCCCCCTGTGCCATCTGGGCCCCCAGCTTCAGGTGCTCCGCCCCAGGGCCGCTCACCGCAGAGGGAGCCCCAGAGGGTTTCCCATGAGCAGTTCAGAGCAGCACTACAGATGGTGGTGGATCCTGGCGATCCGCGGACCTACCTGGACCACTACATTAAGATAGGGGAGGGGTCCACGGGGATCGTGTGTATCGCCACGGTGAAGACCACGGGGAAACTGGTCGCCGTGAAGAAGATGGACCTGAGGAAACAACAGCGCAGAGAGCTCCTCTTCAACGAGGTAAGAGTTCTGATGATCTACTGAATGTTCACCTGCTGCTTTGAGGACCGCAGAGACGTCTGCATTTTCGCGCTGTGATCAGTAATGTTTGGTGGATTGTATTTTCTCTTCCTTGGCCTGTTTTGCTTCATGTCTGCCTTGTGACAAGTTATTAATAATTAGATTAGCACCCTGAATGTACCACTGACGGCTCAAACATTTTCAGTGCATGTTTTTATGTAATCAAAAGTCTTTAAGTTCTGTTTTCTGTGTGCTATCTTGGCTGTAAAAGAGATTTTCTTTCATCCCAATGAGACATTTTCCTGGTTAAATTAATTCCAGGTTACTCAGTGGCCACTTTTATTAGGTACACCTGTACAATCTAATGCAATACAGCTCTGCCATAATTTCTACCTTTACGAGGTTTATAATGTTTATTTACATACATCAGGTGTGCAAAATATTAGAAACAGTAATCCTGTACAACACCATCACTATGACCTCTATGACAGTGTAAAAAAACCCAGAACATTATGGGCATCATAAAAATATACTTTATGGCAGAACAGATGTTTTGGATTGAATTATATTGTACCAAATAAAAGGAACACTGAGTTTATACTGCGATACATGATGACCTATCTGTATTTTTCTGACTAGTGCTTTTAAACCTGAGGAGAACAATGGCTGTCTAAATATTAAATTGTAACATTCACAAGTCTAAAAAGTATATTCCTGGCTTTGCTGACACAAGCTGGAATCATTTTGCAAATATAGATTTCACATATAAAGACAGCAGAGCAGCAAAACAAGGTGTGAACGCAGGTCTCACGCTCAGCTCATGCAGCCTTTAGACATAAAATCACTGAATAAAATAACTTCACATCTCATAGAACAACTCAGATTAGTTGCAAAGTGTCTTTGCGTTTACGTTTTAGACATTTAAATCAGCTTCTGAGTAATCAGGCAGTGCTTCAGTGTGTCCGACGGTGTTAATGGTTGCTGATCGATGCAGCATCGACCCTACGCTTGTCTGTCTACCTGTGGAAGGCCACTTTGTCATTCCTTTGACTCTGTCCATCTGTTTCCGTGGTAACTGCAGGTGGTAATCATGCGGGACTATCACCATGAGAACGTGGTGGAGATGTACAACAGCTACCTGGTGGGAGACGAGCTCTGGGTCGTCATGGAGTTCCTGGAGGGAGGAGCTCTCACTGACATTGTGACACACACCAGGTGAGAGAGAGAGAGAAACATTTAAGGACTTTTATCATTGTGGGCGGGTATATTCCATGTTACCAATATATTTTCATGTGATTTAAGCCTTTTAATTTCTAATGAAGGCTCCTTTTTTATTATTATTATTACTGCCTCACTGATACACTTAATCCTGCTTTAAATTACTCTGTTCTTCCATAAGGGGGCAGTGTTACTTAATGTGTTCTGCACAGAGAGATATGGCGTCACAACAGCAAGTTATTTATTGGTTTATGACAGTTTAGTTCTTTTATTTGTAAGGGACCATGCACAATATTTATGATTATTAATTAACCTGCAGTCCCTGGCAGGTTGGTGGCATATAAAAAACATTAAAAGAGCACATACAAAAGCAAATAAACACAGACAAATAGTAAGACAGTGACATAACCACTACTCCAGGTAATGACTGCATGTCAGACTGTTTTATAGAGTTGGAGAAAGACAGGACGGCGTATCGTTTCCATAGCAACGACTCTTTAACTGCCGGCTTTCAGGCTGTTTTTGCAGCTGGATATAATTTGTAGCGTCTTAAAATATGGATTCTAGTTACTTGCTACAGTTGCATTTCTAGTGTTGGTGAAACGGCGAAAACATAAAAAAAACGAGCGGGTCGAGATGATGACTGACTTCGCTACGAGCTGATTGGCTTTTAAATCAGGTGACGTACCTTACGTTCGATTTGACAAGCTGAGTCCCAGATGACACCATCATCCGGCTTGAGTCGAGCTGAGACGGGCCAGATCACACCGCTGCAACTTTTCCCTGCGACGTTCTAAAACGACTTTGTCTCGTCGCAAATCTTTGGTCTGAACTGGGCTTTAGTTCTGTGGGTTTAGTGTTCCAGGTATGTGCTGCTCGGTAGGAGAAGGCTGACTGCCACAAATGTTTTCACAAATGTTCACAAATTTGAAGTTTTGTACCAGAGTTAGCTTAAAGCTAATTTTCATCTGCAGTCCCCTGGCAGGTCACGATTCAAACATCCACACAGTGACAGAACAGCACTAAACAAACTGGATGAACAAGACACATAATACAGAGTTACTGTATCTCTATTAACTATAAAACATAGACTGGTCTGTGTTTAAAGGGTGCTACACATCGTCAGTATGGCTTCAGAAATGATCACACCTGATTGTAGAGAGAACCAGAAAAAAACAGTACTGATGCACGAAACAAAGGTGGTGAAAAGTCTAAACTGACGTGTCTCTCTGGTGTTTCTTTCCCTCACCAGGATGAACGAGGAGCAGATTGCCACAGTGTGTCTGTCTGTCCTGAAGGCGCTGTCTGTCCTCCACACACAGGGTGTGATCCACAGAGACATCAAGAGTGACTCCATCCTCCTCACTCATGATGGCCGGGTACGTACCACGCTTTTTTTCAACATAACACCAGACAAAACAGCTGCGTCTTTCTTATTTTTAGCATTAAGAGCCTAAGATTGGCTGTCAGGAGTGCAGAAAAGCTTCTTTGTGAGCAACAAAGAAGAGACAGGTGTTCAGTTTGTGGCTTCACAGAAACAAAATGAGTAATGTAGTTCACTTTTCAAATTAGTAGCAAACAGAACACATCTGCTTTTGTATGTCAAACCACAGCACTATGGCTGAGGCAGCACTTTATCAGCGTAACAGCATAGTAGGCCTTTTGCGCAGCAGATATCTTGACTAGTCCTAGCAGGACAAACTCAGGTCTCACTTATAACATAATTATTAGTTGAATGCAGCAGTCATTAATGTTATTAGCCACACCTGTGCTTAATTTCCTGTTATGACATGTTAAACTGTCTTCTGTGAGAAAGGCTTAAAGCATGCACATGATCAGGATGCACAAACTCAGCACAGCGCTGCAGCCACTGACAGAACAAGAATAAATGGTTGGTTAAAGGAACTAAATGCCTCCCTGTTAACCACTAATGTAGAACTGAGGCTGGTGCCAAATAACTTCCTGCCTGTTGACAAGCAAGTTTCTGCTTTCTTCAGAAAACGAAACCAACACGGTCGCCCAGCGAGACCAGGGCAAAGGGAACTCTGGTGTGTCACAATCAGCATACAGATGCACAGTTGATGTCCCTAACACTCGAAGTTTGTACTGTAGAGTTTAACTCGTGGTCCAGGTGAGATGAGAGAAAACAAAATTATACAAGACTCTGCGTGTCAGATGTGGCTGTTATCTTGTTTCCCGTGCAGAATGCATACTGAGGCTGAGGTTTCAGCCGCACCATTACCGTGCATTTCAACAGGGCCGATAAGATGCAGGCACTAAATGTCTTCAGCGCTTTGGTGTTGCTCGTGACTTTGTCTACATTGGTCTTATCACAAAGATCACATATTTCTTTAAGGGGTCAAAATAAATCATTTTGAGCCGAGAGCACCACATCCTGCTACTGATTCACTCACATTCAGTCAATCAGCAAGTGCATTGAGATCACAGATGTTAATCCAAGCCCGGCCTTAACGTTGTTATAGCTGTTAGGTTTCTCCGTGCTTGTTCATTCATGGTGGGCTGAGTTTGTCCTCCACTTTTTAAATTATCTCTGATGACATTTGGCTTAATTAACTTAATTAAATTGTTTTTATATTAACGGGTTGATAAGCGGGCCTGGTGTTGTTTTATGCTGAGTCTCTTGTACTGCGACATACACTATATGTGCAAGTCATACATGTGATGCTAAGATCAGCTAACGTGTAAACCACAGCGTCCTTGGTGACAACTGAGGAGTGTTTGTGGTTTGATGTCTTTCATGAGGTATGGTTTCACTCATCGCCTCGGCCTCCAGCAGCATGCACGGCCAGGCAGGCCTCCACAGCGACGCTGAAGTGCTTCTTCCACACCGCTGTGCTCTGTGAGGCAGAGAAATCAGCTGCACGGAGTGCTTCATGTTGCTCAAACTCAGAGGACGCTCAGCAGCCTCACTCTGCTCCATCATTAAGTGATCTCTGTAAAGCTGCATGGATGTGACAGAAATAATTACTATTTTGGTAGATATCATGATCTTTATTACTCTGGATGATATGGGAAGGTTTGTTGTATTTTTGTATCAGCACGTTTTTTCAAACACAGTAGAATTTCTTAATCAAATTAAGTATTTTCAGTTGCAGACAGTTATAATGCTGCCCATGTAACGGCATATAACAGTGAGTGTGATCTGTAGCAATAACAGAACATAATATATAATTAGGAGCAGCTCACAGTGTGTGGACTCGACTACTGTTTCCTTTGTGCTTTGTGTTCATATAACTTTTGGATGTGCATTTATTTCTAAACACTGAAATACGACATTTCTAATTTCAGGTTGTGGCATTTCTTTTTCATTTCATCTGTAGTTTCAGAAAGACCCCTGAGTGGTCATGCGTTCACACAGAAAGCTTCCTGCTGGCTGCGGTGTGCGTTAGGTTTGAGATGTTGCTTGCGATTTGGCCAGGCAGGGGAAGCAGACTCGACCAAGCCTGACGAGTGTTTCTCATCAGTAGGGTGGGTGCTTTTGCTGTGTCTGAATGCACCTGTGTGCTGGGTGAGATATGTGAGAGTGATACCTCTCTCTCTAAAAGATGGGGTAAGACACTGGATCTCCGCTCTGGTTAACTCTGGTATTAAAGGGTAATTCTGGTGTTTTTAAACCTGGGCCCTAAATGACTAATAGGTGGAACTGGTCCAGTAGATCTCCTCAGCCGGCATCCGTGAACGGGCTGCAACATAATCCTTGTGGGCAACTGCGCCCGTCAGAGTACGTACAGAAACCACCGTCAACTCACCTCTCGCAAGATTTCAGTGTGAGACATCTCCTTGAGCGAGACTTTCTGTTTCTGGTTAAACAAAAATATGTAATAATGTTGTCAGACACTTCGAATAACCGAGTCAGTGGCAAAACCAAGCACTTTTAGTGAACGTACTTGGACGGGCGCAGGTTTAAAAATACCGGATTTACACTTTAATGTCGTGTCCGATTTATATTAAAGCTTTGTAGGTAAAAATGTCGGTGTTGTCTACAACACAGCTGTCTATGTTACAGTGTCTGTGTGTGTGTGTGAGTGTTCATACATGTGTGCACCGGATCTCATAGCAAATTTGTTTCATTTCTCTTTCCAAGCCATCTGAGGCTATAAGTCGACCTTGTGGGCCTCATCAAAGGCTGATTCTCTGTCTAGATACCCAGCCATGCACAGACGTTCTCAGAAAGACGGATGGCTGGTAACGAGGACTGTGAGACAGATTTCACGGACTTGACTGTTCGACTGTTGAAGCATGAGAAGAAAGCCGTGCCTCAGATTTCCAAATTGAATATTTTTTTTTACGCAGCTGAAACATGTCTCAAATATCTCAATATCTCAAATATTTGGGTTTTATTGAACTTTGCTTCATCTGATGATAATCAGAAGTAAAATTTACAATTCTGCAAGAATGTATACTATTATGCAGTATTAATTAATTACTGTCAAACCACCTGAACTGCAGTGCCAGACACTCCTCCTGTAACAGCATCAGGATCAGTTTCTGACTGCTTTGGTGAGCATTAAAATCTATAAATGTTTGCATTGATGCAGAGAGTTACTGTGTTTCTTCAACACAAATGTGATGTTAGAAACTCTTTGGCTGATGATGACGGCTATGTTCTGTTAAGTAAAACCTAATCTTCGATTCATGTTTCTTCTTTTCATCCATCTCTTTCTCTTCGTCTGGCTCCTTCTGTCTCCAGGTGAAGCTGTCAGACTTTGGTTTCTGTGCCCAGGTGTCTAAGGAAGTGCAAAGAAGGAAGTCTCTGGTTGGAACACCGTACTGGATGGCACCGGAGCTCATATCCAGACTGCCTTACGGACCAGAGGTAATACTCGCACTTCCCTCGGGATTTTATTGTTTCTGGTTATTTGAACATCTGTTGACTGTCTCTTGTCGCTGTGTCCAGGTGGATATCTGGTCTCTGGGTATCATGGTCATAGAGATGGTGGATGGGGAGCCGCCGTACTTCAACGAGCCGCCGCTCAAAGCCATGAAAATGATTCGAGACAACCTGCCTCCCAAACTGAAGAACCTGCACAAGGTACAGCGACCGAAACACCATGAGCAGATGTCGGGGATGTCGTTATACCATCGAACAGACATTTTTGTAGTTTGCAAAATTGCATAAAATAACATTAATTGTTTGGTATTATAACAAGAGGAAGAGAAAGGTCTTGTAACCACGCTGGCTGTGAGGAAAGGTTTGATTATAACCTGTCATTTTTTATTGCAGCAGTTATTTATGCGCCTTGAGGTTGAGGAGTGACAGGCTGCATTAAAGGAGTGTTGAGTAATCTGTGAGCTTTCATTGACTTCTTCTTTGAGCAACAGTGACGGAGGATATCTCCACCCTGGCACAGATCCCAGTGCTACTGCCACCACCTTGACTAATGATGCCGTGTAATTCACAAAGGCAATAAGATAAATAAAGCAGCAGTCAAGCATAAATGTGTGGCGCAGATAGGACTAACGGAGGAATAATAACACTGTTTCGTAATTTGTCCCACCAGTTACATGTGTAAGTTCACCCTTCAACCATTAAGCATCCGACAGTGAACTTGTTTGGGTGGATTATTTTGGTTTATAGGTTTTGAAATGAGTTTTGCAGCTTGCAAAGTTTATTTTACAAGACATAAATCTCAGTTTCTGGCAAAAAGGTTGTCAGAGGTTTAACTAATTTCACGTGCACTTTAGAAATCTATTTATTTATGGCTCTCAGCAATAGCCTGATTTCTTAAATGTCATGTAAACAGAATATCTGACTCCATTTCTTAGTGTAACACAGATGGTGTGCACAAAAAAATGGTTAACGCAACAAGATATCTGATCATTACTCATGTGCTGTGTTTGTGTGTCCCTGCGAGATTCAATCCAAAGTCAGACGAGAACTGATAGTAAAATGGATATTTGTTAAGTTTCCACAGCTGTAAAACACAAAGTAAACGCGGCTAAAGTCTGCGTTTCTGTTTCTGTCACTGAGCCTTCAGTACAAAAAAATTATTTTTAGTTTTCAATGTAATATATTACTGATCAGCTCTGAATATGCGAGTGTTGTTTCAAAATATGTCGACTGTAGGGGAGACGAAAGAAATTCATGTAAACTCTGGTTTTACAACAATCTCACTACTCAATACTGTTTCTGTTCAGATTTCACAACCACTCGGTTGGTGAAGCACAACCATGTGACTGATTGTGTACATCATAATAATGTACAGCATGTGGTTTATAAATAAAGTGGAATATACATGTGGTTTGATTGATTCACAACACTGTAATTTCCCCATTTGGTGCCAAAGAGCAATAAAACCTTTACTGATTACCCCGGATTGTATCATTAACACCTGACTGACTCTGATCCCTCTCTCCCTCTCCCAGGTCTCCCCTTTGCTCAAGGGCTTCCTGGACCGGATGTTGGTGCGAGACCCGGCTCAGAGGGCCTCGGCCAGCGAGCTCCTCAAACACTCCTTCCTGACGAAGGCGGGTCCGCCGTCCTGCATCGTCCCTCTGATGAGGCAGAACAGGATGAGATGAGACTTAAGGCCTCCGGACTCTGGAGGGCCAGCGTGTGCAGGTTCAGATGGAACAGAATACTCCTGCACACAGAGGTCAGAGGTCACGGCTGACACCTCTGTGCTTTGGGCAAAACTCGGAAAGTGCTGTGAGCTGCAAAGTTGAAACTGGGTGTGCAGGAGTATTCTGTTTTGTTTTTTTATGTGAATCACTGAACTGTGGGGAGCGACTTCCCTGAATAAGAGGCAATAAGGTGGTGTGTGTGTGTGTGTGTGTGTGTCTGTGTGTGTGTGTGTGTGTGCGCATGCGTGCGTGATTTCCTGTAAACCTGTAGTTTGAATTGAAGCGCCTGAGCTGGAGAGATAAAAGACTGTTTTTATTTTCCCATTTGGACCGTACCTGGATTTAAGGTGTGAAGGTGGGGTTTTGCACACCAATTGGATGCTTTGAAGGAGCCGTGAGCCCATTGGCTGATTTTAGAGACATTTTATTCTCACTATTTGTCTGTCTGGAAGCCGGATTTTCTCACTACAAAGACTCTTCTCGCGGACTGATCCCAGACTCGGACACTGTCCTCATCACACCCAGAACTTACTACTGAGGGAGGACATCTTCTGACTCAGAAACGAGTCAGTCAAACTTTATTTTGTAGCCGTATAAACACTAGCTTCCTGTTGTAAACAAGCAAACACACACTAAGTCACAAGGTAAACACTGGAGTTGTGTTCTTTCTTTCTTATTTCCTCCTTATTTTCCTGTGTAAGTACAATGAACATAGAGAGATATATCAGTTTTGATGTTTTATTATCTCCGTTTTGTGATTGTTTTATTATTATTATGATTTGTTTCCTGTTTTATTTTAGGGTTGTGATGATTTTTGAAGCACTGTCGCTGAGAGATAGAAGCTGCACTGCCGGCTGATTCCAGATAATAGACACTAGAAATTTCATTTTCATTTTTTTTTTATTTTTAGACACACACCAGATTTTGACTTTTTGACCGTAAACATCAAAACCCATAATTATAGACCTGTTTTTATATATATATATATATATATATATATT
>LKNJ01001821.1:0-22802 GCA_002120245.1 Maccullochella peelii | reverse complement strand
AAAGAGTAGGCTCTTTCCACACTTTCTTATTTTATTTTGTTTTGGTTTTTTACATTTGAATTAACTATTTCACTTCACAAACTAATAGTTCTTCTGGGGTAGAAAATGAGAAAATGAACATGAGCTGCTTTTGAGGGAATCTGCGAGTTGTTTTTATTCGGTGGTGCACGTCAGCTTCCTCATAACGTCATCTTCGCTGTCCTCGTCGTGTTCTTCTACTTCACTGGCTGTCCGATTTAACCAGTTAACGTTGGACTGCCTCGTTAATGCAGTGAGTCGAGTCCCTTATTTCCTTATTATTAAACGATACAGGAAAACTACTCAGCGCGACACACAGAAAGGTTTTACAGATCAGCAGAAAAAGCCGCCTTGTTTAGATTTCTATCTCCCACGAAAGGTGTTGCTCATGCTCCTAATGTGTGTAAGTGTGATAGATAAGATATGGGAGCTGCTATTTTAGCGTTGGCATCTGTGTTCTGTGAAAGTGGACCATTAGGCAGATAAGATGTACTTAGAAGGCAGGAAACGCTTGAAAATCCCCTCTGAACACTACTAACAGCCGATAGTAATGTACATTCTCTCTCTCTCTCACACACACACACACACACGCACACGTACACGTACGAGCTAAAAGAATTACCAGCCCTGTGTCAAGTTGTTCTGCACGCCGCTGAGGGATTCCTTTATTGCTGTCACTTCAATTTAAATATAAAGTTAAAGTTAAACCTCAGTCACTGCAAATCACACTAAATTCACTTTCAAATACTCTACCGATTGTCCCCCGAACCAAACATCAGCCAAAGACCGCCTCGGCAGGCTAAGTGAAACCACGGGGAATTAATTACAGCTCCGTTTGTGCCCAGGTCGCGTTATTAAACACAACAACACTTCTGCCCTGATGTTCCTCCGGCGTCTGTATCAGCAGACATCTGTAGTTTCATTCTGTACCTTGTAGGGATGAACAGCAATTTATACAGAAGATGAAATTAAAGATAAGGCCGTCGCTCTGTTATAATTCATCCCTCTCAAGGTAATGCAACACAAACACGGCCTGCAGACGCACTCGCCTCTCTGTGCCAAGGCTGCTGTTTCCGTTCCTTCTTTGTCTTCCAGTCCAGCCGCCGCAGAGAGACTCCTCTCTCTCCTCAGACCAGAGGAGAGACTCCGATTCTGCACCCAGAATGATCAAACGGAGAAACCAACAGCTGGGAGGCCTTGTAGGAAGAGTAGCAGCTCAGAGTAACTCTTCGAACTATGTTGATAATTCAACCTAGCTATGGTTTGAAGAGAACGATGTCACTATTGTCCTGTTTATTAATGTTGTGTAGCTACGCTTCTTGGAAGAGGTAGTCATTGAGATGCTGCTGACTCACATCAGGCTGCATGTTAAACCACAGTGCAAATACTTCCTCCCAGCTGTAGTCGTGTTTTCATGTAGTTGAACTTGAGCCCTTCTGCTGTTTTAGGACCAGTGGGAGCAGAGAAAATGTAGTTTCCACTTCCTAAAAGCATGAATTATCATGTTCACGTGCTGGAGGAGCTTCAGAACCAGTGTGTTTTGAGCCGCTGCAGGCTTGAGCTGCGACGATTAGTCGAAAGAAAATTAATCGCCAACTATTTAGATAATCGAAGCAAAAAATAAATAAATCAAACATTTGCTGGTTGCAGCTTCTTAAATGAAGAGTCTTTGGGTTTTGGACTGTTGGTCGGACAAAAGAAGCAATCTGAAGACGTCACTTTGGGAAATTGTGATGAGAATTTTTCACTTTTTTTTTTTTTTTTTGGACATTTTATAGACTAAATCGTGAAAATAATGGGCAGGTTAATCGATAATGAAAATAACCGTCAGTTGCAGGCTGAACGTGGGTTAATGGGTTATGTAGTGGGTTAAATCAGCTGTGACAGTTTCTGCATCTGTTTTGTGGTCAAACGTGGGACGAGCCTGTAATGACTCGCAGATTAAATCAAATGTGATGATTTCATGCGTCTGATCAGAGACGTGCTGAATGACAATCAGGTGCAGTTGAGGAAATTCAGTTTGGGCTGTAAACACTTTGAATTTTCCTGTTTTCTGTTTGGAGAGTTTTCCTCACAGTCAGAATCTCACATTTAAAATGTTGATCCCACTTGAATCTTTTAAATCCACTGCACATATTGATTCATCCCTTACATATGTTTTAAATAACTGACAACAAATAGACTTTATAATGAAGGTGGGAACCTGCCTCCTGCTAAATGCTGGTAAATTGCCTCTGGCATGTGACCAGCTAATATTGGTATTTATAAGCTTGACAGAGTATTAAGGTGAGTGATGGGGGGGAAAAAATAACAATATGAGATTTTGAGAATTAAGTCATAATAGAAAAAACGTGACAAAAAGGTCATAATAGAATAAAGTAGTTCGCTTTAAGAGCAAAATGTCGTTATGCTTAGATAACTGGAGTACATACATGTTCTGCAGCCTACAGTTAACTACTTGTAAAACTCTTGTGTTTGGACCCGCTGTGCTCCCGCCGCTGCTCCAAAACAAGTCCAGTTATTGACTCGTGCATCGTGTCCCCTAACTGTATCCTAAAACCTGTGATAATTAGGTGCTTCTTGACGTTTTTCTCCAGATATTTCGACTTTATTCTCTAAATGAAATCCCGGATTGTTTATTTTCCTAACTGTGGCCCTTTCATACTCCGTTGTTGTCTCTTGTTCTACCTGCCCGCTGGTCCAGGTGTAAACAAACACACACACACTCTCTGTGGTGTCACACACTTTGCTGTTGTTCCTGTTTTGCCTCATCCCACATTTGATCCGTTTCCCTTTGAATCAATGTGAAAATCTCAAATCTGTTCACTCTACTGGTGGACTGACTACGTTTTTATGGATCTACTGCTGTGTGTGTGTGTGTGTGTGTGTGTGTGCATATTCATGAGTCCATGCCTTAACATTTACAATCACTACTTGACGGATTCTGACTGATTGACGCTACGACTGTTAGAGGAGGTGAAGGGAGACCTCCGTGACGCGTTTCCTCTTCTCATCTCACGTCTGAAAAGTCTTCGGGTCATTTTGATGTCGTTTTTTTTTTTTTGGTGCCACGTGGTGTTTCCTGGTTGCGTCTTTTGGCTGACGCGATAAAAAGTGATTCACCTCGGTTGCTTTTTCTGAAGGAGATAAGGTTCAGTCCAAACGGATTTTTTCAGAAAGCAGGACCACTGGGATTGTTTTTTTTCCTGCTTCGCATCACAGAGCTTCCATTTCTTTATTAGTAGCCGATGAGCAGATGCGGTGCTGCTGCTCAGGGATTAGTGCCTTGCTTAGCGGCATCTTGACAGACGTCCTGTTAAGGGAGAAGTCTTGCTCCTGCAGGACTTCTGGTTTCCACAGTGAGCATGTGGTGACCGAGGCTCATTTCCACGACCACTACTGACCAACCAGCCTACTCTATGAAATATGTGACAACAAAAAAACAAATGAATGAACTGTTCCTGTGATGGGCTGTAGTGATTCTCACTGACTCGCCGCTTGTGTTTTGTTGATCTGTTGCAGTATTGACCCGTTTTGTCAAATGGCCGTTCCTGCACCTCCATCTTGTTTTTGTAAACTTCACTGGTATTGTAAAAACATAGACTTCACTTTGCAAATTTTCTTTATTTTGTTTTGTTTTCTGCAAATACAGATTTTTGTAAAAGTTGTCCGTGGTGTCTGTTTTCTGTTTGTTGGAAGTTCTCCACAGACCGGTCGTGTTTCACTCGCCACATGTTTATATTTGTACCGAAGAGGAAAGTCACTCAAACCTAAAGAAGTAAAATGTGGTCACACAGTCTTTATAGGTTAAGTTTATTTTGTTTGACATGGCCATAGCAACAAAACAATGCACAAGCTCCAGATGCACTGTATTTAGACTGATTAACCACGAAATCTGTCTGTGATGTTTCAGATCACAACTCACATCCAGAACAACGTATTGACAATTTAGACTGAATACTTATTCTTTTAGTCTAACTTCCCTGCCTTGTATTCTTTCAGACTCCAAACCAATCGGTACACGACCGATGCTTCATTGTACATAAAATAATTTGACTTCTTGCAGCATTTTCACACCTACAAAACGTACCTCTTCCTTTAGAAATATAGACTTTCAGAAACTCTGCCTGCAGAGGACTTGTGGAAAGCACATTCTCTCTGTAGGCATTTAGCAACATAAATGTATAGGTTTAAAAAAAGACATGCATGATTTAGCAGAATAATAAATTACTTGTTTTGGATGCAAAAATCCAACTTCCAACAGGAAATGCAAAATACACGATGAGCTGCTGGTGAAGACATTTAGGCGAATTATTTCCTTTATGAGTCATTAAAGGACGAGGAAATGATGCACCATATATTTGGCTGCACGGCGACAGATTGTTGTCATTACGACTAATCACGTGCCTGATAACGTTCCCACATGCTCCCTGATGAGCAGATACTGTAGAAGAAGAAGAAGAAGCTCTTTTCTCTCTCGCTCTCGTATTTTGAGCACTTCCGTCGAGTCAGCAGAAGTAACCGAGCAGCAGCTCTGCAGCTTTTACTGTAAACAGTCGCTGTTTACAGGCCGCTCCAAACAATGACATCTGTCGTCGCCCACAGGACTACTATGTTTGTGTGCGAGTTCTTGCAAAGTAAAGAAGAAAAGCCAGTCTTCATTTCTTTAGTGGCTAGTTTAAGGAAAATAACAGGATAGAGAGTTTATGGTTTATAGTTTTCCACAGAAGGTGCACGTTACACGTGGAACTAGGCCACCACTGTTTCACCACAGAAACAGTTTAAAAACAAACACAGGGAGGACAAACTAAATCTGCTTTACTAGTTAGTACTGAAATGTAAAAGTGTAATAAATATATCAGTAAAAAAATAAAAGTTAAACTAAGCAATGTAATATAGGGATAAGATATGGATATCACAGATTTCTGTGATATCTTGAAGTTCATGGATTCAAATAAGGAAAAAAAAACAACAATTTGGATGCAAATTAGAGAAAGTATCTAGCAGCACGTTGGTCCAGACTGAAATATCTCAACAGCTATTGGATGGACTGACTTGAGATTTGGTTCAGACATTCATGGTGCCCAGAGGATGAATCTTTATAACTTTGGTGATCCTCTGACTTTTCCTCTAGCGCCACCATGAGGTTAAAATGTCTCTGTAAACTATAAAGTCTCTATAACTATTGGAGGAAGTACCAAACATTTGTGTGTGGTATCTTTCTTTTGTCACAATTGCTTGTTGTGATGTTACATAAGTAGTGGGTGTGTTGAAATGTCTTTTTGGTTGTGTGCCTCTGTCTTTTTAACTTCTGACATCTCTCTTTAGCCCCTATACCCCCTTCCCTCAAGAGGCTTTGCCCTTTGCCATGCTGCCATTGTAAATAATTTGTTCTTAATGACTTGCCCGGTTAAATAAAGGTTAAATAAAATAAATAAAAGCATATTAGCATTTAGCTCAGAGCATCACAGAGCTGTAGACTGTTAGCTTTGTTTGAACTTGTTTGAACCACAGTTTATAAAACAGCCATTAACCGTCGCTTTAATTTTAAAAGGTTTACAGGAATAGTATTTTTATTTTAATGTATTTAGAAATTAAAATTTTTATGTTGGCATTGGCCACAATTTCCCGGTTTCAAAATAACTGCGTGTGCGTGTGCGCGTGCGTGAGTTTCTGTGGCGCGAGTGTTTCCAGAATATGACGGGGCTGCGAAGGTGGGCGGTGTTTAGCGGCCTGCAGCAGCCAATAGGAAGCCTGGGTGTCGGCGTCAAACACAGCTGATCGTTGAGTCAGGGCGAGAGAGAGAGCGAACCAGCAGCCTAAAAGATCCCACTTGTTGCTGAGCAGGAGCCGCCGCCGGTGTTTCGGTTTAAAAGGTGACCCTGTTAACTGGCGCCTGTGGTTGTCATAGTTACGACAAAACCGGAAGAAGATACGTAGCTGTCCTCGCGAATGCCTCTTTGTTTAGTTTGAGCCCAAACCATCTGATTCGTCTTTGGAGTTTTGTTTGAGGAAACTTTACACGTAGAAGAACGTTTCAGCCATTTTAAACATAAACAAATTAAAATATTTAAAAACACAATAAAAATGAATGTATTTTTTATTTTTTTGTTGTTGTTTTTTTAGAAAAAATTGATGTCCCTCCCTCCACTGCAGTGAAACTTCAGGACAGGCCGTCATTTCTTTAATGAGGATTGTTTCCATTGTTTCTTTCTCTGTCAGTTTTCTCTCAGCAGCTTTCTCCCTTTACTTCCAACACTGCTGTAACTGCTGTACCTTATATAGGTTTCCCTAATTTGGTGCTAATGTGGGTTAATTGGCCAAAGGCTTGGCTTCTTTGCGCCTACATTACCACTACTACTACCAACCATGTGGACACACCAACTCTATGGTTTTTGAATGAGATGGTCAGCAATCACATAGATTACCAAGAACACCGCCTAAAGTTCTGAAGACTACCTGAAGTGTTTATTTCTGCTATATTTCTATAAAGAAAATATATTTCAAAGTAAAATTCTTTAGAATCTCTGGACCTTCAAACACACCAAGAACCTATACTCCTGGCCATGTTTTCTATAACTGATAATCTTGTGTTACAAATGAAGATTTGAATATGTAGCCTGTATATAATGTGTTTGTCATATTTACACGTTTTAAGTAGCCTGTAACATAGCTTTAAGGCTACTAACTTAAATAGATCATTTATCTTAGAAACAAATGTGTTAAACGGCCGCTTATTTGTGTTGGAAACCACTAAAATGCCAAAATGGTGTCAAGTGCTGCTTCTGCAGCATAATAGTGATAATAGCGCACCGGAATTTTTTTTTTTTAAATTAAAATAGAGATTTTACAACAATATATGGCAAGTGGTACATTAACAGCAGTAGGCTCTTTGGAAAACGGAGCACACAATGTAAACAGAGTTAAAAGACAAAATAATGAAATAAAATAGCTGGCAGTCTTCCATTTATTTTCCCACGATGGTAGCCTATGAGTTATCTTCTTTTTTTTTACGTTTACAGGGCTGAATGTCGTCTACACACCAGACTCCAAAGACAAATAGGCGTATTTAGAAAATCTATTAGAAACAGACATTAACAGGAACTTTGCTCGCTTCCTGTTTGCAACATATTCCGTAAGAAAAAGCAACGTTCAAGTGTTTTTAGCTTGAGTTTCCTCAAACAGGACAAGGAAACTAGATATAAGACTCCAAAGACGAATCGGACGGTTTTGGCTAAAACTCAACAAGGAGGCGTTCGCGAGGACAGCTACGTATTCACTTCCTGTTATGTCGTAACTACGACAACCACAGACGGACTCGGCTGAGCGTTGTTAGTTAAGAGGGTCACCCGTCAAACCATAACACCTCCGTCAAGCCGAGCACCGAAACCTGCTCCATCTTCATTTCCCACCCTCACATCTGTCAGTAAACCCACCAGGAGTCCGCTCTTCAGCCCGAACAGCCGCCTCGGATCCGGATCTCGCCGCTGCTGCTGCCTCTGTCACGGCTCTCAGGTGAGACATTTTGCCGTTTAATCCGCGCACATTTGCACCACTAAAAGAGAGGAGGTGTCGGCGTTTTAACTTTACCTGCCGGGTGACCAGAGCTGAGATTAAAATGTAGATAATATATCGATAGTCCTCTGAAAAATACGGGCCCTGTGATTTTATGTTTGTTCGATGAAGCAGATTGAATTCTTGGTCTTGTAGTTTTGAGTTGAGACATTAACTGTTCTACTAAATTCAGCCAGTGCCGATTAAAGGGGGTTCACTGGGGGTACAGGTCTTTGACTGACAGGCTCTCTGGAGGTCTTTGCTAGGTCCTTCTTTCAGGCTCTGGGTTTCCAGGTTATTAAAGGGTGTTCAAGGGTTCATTTAAGGGGGTTTCAGGTTCCTTAAAGGACTTGCAGGGTCCCTGACTGTGTCTCAGGGCCACCAGGTTTCTTAAAGAAGCTTGTTTCCACTATAATTAAATCTATTTTGACACTCGATTAAATGTTTCATTTGTTGGATTTGCTGCTTTTCTCTGTTTTTATATCTTTTTGTAAATTAGATAAGAGATTGTAAATTATATATATATATATATATATATATATAAATTCAAAACAGACAATTTGAAGACACACAGAGAAATTGTTTTGGGCAATCTTTCACTTTTTATTTTTTATTTTTTGGACATTTCATAGACCAAACAATGAATCTAGTAATTGGAAAAGATAATTGTCAGATTAATTGATAATGCAAATAGTTGCAGCCCTTATTATCTCAGCTTTAGATGTATAAAAAAACAAATCTACGTTCCTGGAGGTTTGTGAACACCTGGCCTGCTGTGACTCTCCCTTAACTCAAATGGCACCACTTGACTCACAGATAAGGCAGGCATGTTCGCCATAGCAACACCTTGCTGACCTATAAGTGCAATTCAGTTCAATTCAATACAACTTTATTTACCTCTGTGAGGGCAGCAGCTCGCCACTCACACACACAACAGATAAGAAAAGAAAAACTGAACTCAAATAATACATAAATACATAAGAAAAAACAATTAAAAAGCTGGTTGTGTTTTACTGTTAAACACCAGCAATTCAAAAATAAACATGTTTGTTTATTAGACGGCGCATTACAACAGAAGCTGCATTCACTAATGCAGCGTTAGCACTCCCACTGTGTGCGTTCGCTGTGCATTGTGTTGCAACAAACCCCCGACCGTCCCATCCAACAGGCGGAGCAGGTGGAGGCAGTGTGCTTTAAATTAAATGTAGTCAAGAGGAGGTTTTGAAGGCGTGGCCCGTGTAAAACATTTACTTCCTCTCTGCTGTTTGTTTAAAAAGTGTTGTATTTATGTTGTATAAGAAAGTTGATTTTTACATTTTTATTGTCCAACTTATTTTGATTATGTATTTGCAGGTCAGCATTGTGAATGAGAGCCGTGCTCTCAGTTGGTTTTCCCCTGATTTAAATAAATAGATGAGAAAAGAAAATAGAGCAGATGAAAATATCTGAAAAGTCTCCGAGACTCCAAATATAACGAATGCGTCCTTTTTCTGTAGCGCACATCTGAGAGATCATCGGTTCAAAAGCATGTTTGCGAGCAATTGTGAAGAAATTAGGAAAGTCATGAAGCATCGAGCTGATAAAACGTTAATGTTAAGTGTGTTTTCTGAGTCACTGGTGTGTCATGACAAATGAGAAAGAGAAAATGACGCTGAACTTTAATTGAGCAGCGTTCCACCTCTACAGGCTTGTTTCACACATTCAGAAGTACTTTAAAGCAGCAGAGCCGAAAGAGCAAAGTTCAACATGGCAGAGCAGCTACTGATCAACCGGAGTGTCAGATGTGGTTCACTGGGTGAAGACGTCTCAACTCAACCTACTGCGACCTTACTGGAACTGAGTCAAAGTAGACCTCTCGTGGTCACCCTCGTTTTTTCTGTTCATCTTTATCTCTGGTTATTCTCAGAGGTGGGGCGCTTCTTGCAGCGTGTTTTTCCTGGGACTTTCCCCGTGGAAGCTTCTGTAGTTTGGGAATCTGTCTCTTGTTTGTGCCATCATCGCTCTCGTTAACTACCCAGCCTCTTCCTCTGTTTGCGCCAAACAACACCGCCTGTTGTAGCTGGAAACATAAAAATGCATCACTTCCTGCATTATATTTCCAAGTAAGAGCCACTAGGCCCCGAGCGTTTAAAGCAGCAAATGTTACTTTGCGTCATTTTAACACGACATCATGTGGCATTTGTAAGAGTGCAGTAAGAGTGTGCACACGTAACCAGGGTGGGCTTCCAATGAATCCCGAATCGGTTTAACATGTCGTCACTGACCTTTTATGCATAAAAAAAACTACGTGTTTGTGACAGCTAGAAGACTCTCGCCCTCTTTCCACCAAATCAGCTCTGGTTCTTGAACCGGTTCCGTTCAGGATTCTTCTAGAGAACCAGCCCACGTTTCCACCAGTTTTGAGTGGAACTATTGTAATCAAGGATGCGTCATCAACGGAGGGCGTTGCACAACGGAAGTAAACAGTAGGAGCAAGGTGGCGGATCGCCATTGATCACCTGCAAGCTTTTGTTCTGTTATTACAGATATTTGTTTTTGGACCAACTGTTAATGATCAGAAGACGTAGAAGACTGTTACCATAGTAGACCTCCATCCTTTCTTTCCAACCTGTAGAATAGGACACGCCCACTGATGTCATCGAGTCAAGGAAAACTGGGAACCAACTTTTCAGGTTTCAAAACCAGTTTATTTTTGGTCAAAATGCTCCGAACGGTTAAAAATTAGGTGCACGAACCGGAACAGAACCCGTTCCATGCTGCGTTCTGTGTTTGAACTCAAATCCGTCTCTGTTGTGGACGGGAGGTGCAGATGATGGAGAGGAGACGAGGTAACAAAAGACGCAGACTTTCTTTGTAAAATCATAGCAGTTTCTTTTTTTTTCTCAAAGTGCAGCTGCGGCAGAGGAGCACGTCCAGTCCCCCAAAGTGTGAAGTCACCTGTAGTGAAGCTCACACATCCAGTCAGTCATATTGTGTGCGGCCTTCAGTCATCACCACCCTGCAGCAAAGCGGTGCCAGATTGCTCCAGCTGACAATGAATTCAGTGGGACATTTACGGGCCGCCAGAGTGACGTGTGAATGTGTCACGGCTTTTAACACGCTCGTGAAAATGTGGTCTGAATCAGAATCAGATTTATTTGCCAAACGAGGAATTTGCTTTGGAGAGTTGGTGCATAAATAAGCAAAGTAGAGAAAAATCAAAATATATACAGATATCTAAAATAAAGCCACTATAAAGCAAGTACTGAATGTGAAGAGATATAAAATTTGAAGAAACAAACAAACTGTACAATAATATGAATATGAAGAGCTGTACATTTTGTGCAGGGTGTGCAAATATGAGCTGAAGTGAAGCCGAGCAGCTATTTACTAGTGCCAGTTAAAGAACAAGCGAAAACTCAGACATTTTGCAGCATTTCAACGTGATTTATCGCACGAAAAAGGAGCTGAATTCATCTAGAAGAATCTTATCACAATAGTTCTATTTTCAACTTGACAAACATTACAGCAGAAGTTATAATATCACAGAGGGCCATCATGACTAAGATGCAGATCTCCCACGCAGATTGTGGTCACATAAGATCGGAGCTGTGTGTGCGTGTGCGTGTGCGTGTGCGCGTGCGCGTGCGCGTGCGCGTGCGTGCCCATCTGAGTGTGACTGGCATGCTGAGGCAGGGGGCCGTCCCTCGCTGCTCCTGAGATGATTGGCATCTCCCTTGACATGAAAGCACAAACAAAAACACACACTAAAGACGGCAAAGCACGCCTACACACACACACACACACACTGAAAACACATCGTGGCATTTAGGCTCCTCAGGTCCTCTGATAGGCGTCTCTTGGTTGTTCCTGGGGCCCGGTCTAAGACCCACGGCGAGGCCCCGGCCTGTGGAGCGGCCTGCCTGAGAGCGTGGATATCTCTAAAAGAAAACTAAGAAGATAACAGTGTTTATTTGGACTTTTACTGTTTCTTCTTATTTTTTTATTACAGGGTTCGTAGCTTCTGTTAAGACTTGAAAGTTTGTGTTTTCAAGGTTAGAATATGCTTGAAATCCAGTGTACTCCTTGAAAAATGCTTGATTTTTTCAACATAATCTGGTGTTTCATCATCGACACAGTCACTCATGTAAACCAAAAGTCTTTTAATATTTGAAATGAAACGATCCCGTCGTCGTATTTGTTGTTTGTTGTCTCCTGACGTTTAGTGTTATAATTTAGATAGGGCTTTGTGGGTCTGGAAATTTTTGGTTTACGTACCTTGAAAGTGCTTGAAAAAAAAGCTGCACGCACCCTGTTATTAGCTTTATTATATTATACTTGATTTTATTCATTTTTAACTCTTTATGTTCAGCACTTGATGTATGACCTGTGCTGTATAAATAAAGTCTGACTGGTTGAAAGGCTCCGTTGGCACCAGTTTGTGACAGAAGGTGCGTGCCACCACACCACACAAGTGGGATGAGCGACAGTCATCCGGAGAAAGAGTCTGGGTTGTTGTGGTCATCGGTTTCTGTTTCAGCAAGGAGGAGGCTGCTGAGCTGTCAGGTGGGGCTGTTGGTCAATATGGTCAATGTCGAAAGCGTAAACAGTACGAGGTGACAGTTTCACTATTGTGTCGACTGAGAGGTTGAAATGGGTTTACAGTCGTGTTGTGAAAGGCAGATACGAGGACGAGGCAGAACACAGGAGCAACGTTTAAGGTTCATTTTAAGGTCTTACATTAATCATTCGTTGTCAGATGAATTTCTACCACCTGCTGCTATAAATGGAATATTCTTCTTTTATGTTTTGGACTCTGGATTGTTGTTAACAGCTGTGTTGGCCACGAATTATCACATTTTCTAAATTTCTTTCAGGATGAATTAGTTGAAGTTGAATTTGCCTCTCGTGCCAGAATTAACTTGATTGATGAAACATTACTGGTATTTAAATATAGGAACAATGAACTAACAGTTGGGCGTGTGTCATAAAGTGTTACTGAAGTTGCTTTATGGCACAAAATGGAAAAAAAAGAAGATGCTTCTCTTCCAGCGCAAATGAGATATTGTGCCTGTAGATTTGTTAATTAATCGATTAGTCAGTTGACTGAAAATGAATTGGCAACTATTTTTATAATCCAAAAAGTTCAAACAGTCTCAGATTTGAAAATGTTCGGCTTTTCTTCGTCTGAACATGTAGATTATTGAATATTTTTGAGTTTTGGGCTGTTGGTTGGACAAAAGGAGACATCTGATAACATCTCCACGGGCTCCGTTGGAACTGTTTTCTGATGTTGCATAGATTAACTGAGAATATAATCAGCACATTAATTGAATATGGTGGCCGCTGATGTGTGAAGATTTTGAAAAGGATCTGCAGGAAATGTGACCTCACCAGTTCAAACAACACCACTGCCATGACATCAAGGCACAATTACATTTGAATGGTGATGCTGTAAACGCCGTACTAGCACCTTTTTTTAAGAAATGTTTGCAAGAAAATGTGTGTTTTTACACGTCGAATGCTGCTGTTAGAGTTTTAGCCTAAAGGCTTCGGAGGCCACTGGTTCCATCCAGAGAAGGCCGACAGAGCGAGCCTGCTGCTGGGTTCAGTCACACCTGTCAGCTGCTGAGTGCCGCCACACCTCCGCTGGCTTCTCCAGGTTTTGTTTGGAGAATCAACATGAAGGCGTTCATCGGTGCAGCTGCTCAGTGCAGCGGCAGGAGAAGCCAGCGGAGGTGTGGCGGCGGCACTCAGCAGCTGACAGGTGTGACTGAACCCAGCAGCAGGCTCGCTGCGTCGGCCTTCTCTGGAGGAGAACAAACAGGCCGGTTCACAGCTGACAACACGTTTAGACTGAAAAAACACTTTTCTTTCACACCTGTGATGTCATTTATATTTTCAGACATTTACTGATGTTAATATCACTGATATTAACATTTGGATGAGTAATCATTTTTTTAAAAGAAACGAGCAGAAAACAGAAATTCTACCCGTGGGTTCAAAACCAGAACGGCAGAGACTAGAGTCAGTGTTTGCTGGCCTGTCCAAGTATATTAAAACGCATGTTACAGATCTGGGACAGATTTTAGACTCTGATCTTAATTTCATTGGTGAGGCTGCTTTCTGTCTGGAACAGCAAACTCCCCTTGGAATTATAAAACAATAAATTAAAGACCTATCTTTTTTTTTTTGGCTTTTCATTTGGGTTAACTTTCCTGGTATCATTGTTAATGTTTTATTGTATTGTGATCAAACTGTTTCTGTTCACCTGTTTTTCTCTCACTTGTTGCGATGGTTTTTTTTTTTTAAAACTTGTTTTTACTTATTTCAACTCTGCTACTGACTCTTAATCTCTGTTGTGTCATAAGGAAGTCTGGTTTGATGTCTGCGTCAGTCCCGTATCCGTGGCCGTGCAGGCGCGTCAGTCTGGTCTGTGGACTCCTCCTCCTGGCCTTCTCACCGCTCCTCACTGCAGGTACGACCTCTGACCCCACCTGTCCACCCGAACCCCTCACACCTCAGTGTAGTTCAGGTAATACTGCAGCAGCTCCCAACCTCTCTGCGTTCATTCATTAAGTCTCCATAGCAGTTTCTCCTTCATTCATTTTAACAGACACACATCAGCTGCAGGTAGACCGTTTACACAGAACTCAAGTGAAAATTTGCATCTTCATCATCACAAAAACTGATGCTTACTGAAATGAAGAATAGCCAGTCTGATGTACTGCTGAACATTTGAGTCATCTGAGAACCAATAAAATAGTCATTTTTGTGGAAAGAATATAAAAGGTTAGCCGAGGTTTTTTCGCGTTGCATCATTTATTCAGTTTATTGCATTTTGAAATGAAAGTTTTGTTATATAGAAGGAGAAAAGACTTAAAAGTCCATTGCATACACATAATTGTGAAATATTTGTCTGCAGCAAAGTACAAACCTACAAGCTGACTGCTCTCCTCAGCTCGTCTGCTGCATATTAATAATAATGCGTCAGTGTGAAACTGAAAAGCAGAATCCTTAGAAAACAATGACTGTTTCTGATCATTTCACTGAGATGTACCGCAACAGCGAGATACTGAAACAACCTCAAATACTCAAAATCACCCAGAATTAGGGTTTAGTTATGAATACGATCAGATAGATGTTCACCGGTGGTTTGGACTGAAGCTTTTAATCACATTTTTATGATGACTGATTGTGAAACACTGAAGGAACTTTAGGCAGCGTGTTGCAGGATGTAGCCACCTTCTGTGCAGCTCATCGTGTTCACAAAACGATCTGTCTTTTGGGACTGTTGCACAAAGTTGCTCAAAATGTGGCTGTGACTTGGTCTCCTTCCTGTTTCTTACTGTGTGAAAAACAACAGTTTGAATTAGTGTTGCTTTTAGACTTCTCGTCGTAGCTTCACTTGCAGAAATGCTAGTGATTTTCCACCCCCAGCCTCACACTTGACCTACTCTTCACATGTTGATGTTTGGGGTTAAGGAGCTTGCGGGGGCAGTGGAAATCATATTTCTGCAGATGCAGCCTTTTGAGGAGGAGGGTGAAGAAATAGAGGAAGTGCGTAATAGTGTTGGCTTCTCTGGCAAAGTTGCCCATTCGGTAAGGCGGAGGTGGTTGTGGGCAAACTTTTGATGTGAGTGCTTTTCACTTGATGAGCAGGGAGCTGCTGGAAAAGAGCTCACGGCACGCAGCAAGCCTTCATGTGCACGTGCATGTGTAAATGTAGGTATCTGAACCAAATCCTGACCTCCCTTAGAGCCTTTTACTCACACGTCAGCATGTGTTTACAGGAACAATATGACCGTGTTGTCCTTTCACACTGTACCAGTGTTCCTCCCAGCTGGTGTCTCATCCATCAGCCGCTCGGCCCGACATCGTGTGTGTGTGTGTGTGTGTGTGCTGCTGAAACAACATCATTATTAACATTAGAAAGGCATTCAGGGTGTCCTCTTGCCTCGCTGCTCTTCTCTGCAGAGAGCCACAGTCAGAAGCTTCCCAGTAAATGACCACCAGGAGAGAGGAGTCTGATCTTTTATTTTCCTAAAATATCACTGACATGTGCTGTTTGTGACATTTTAAAAATGAACTATTGATTCCCAACCAGGGGCACGTGTACTTCTGCACGTACCAGGGAGTAAAGATTGCAAAGTAGAATATATCCACATATTATGGCAGCTGTAACACCTCAACGCTAGCTGTTATAATTGTGTAAGAGTGAGTGAAACCTACTTAGCAAGTGAGCACAGAAGTCTAAACGGGTAGCTAAAAGTAACGGATTAACAGTTGAAATGATTAGCTAAAAGTAATATATAAACAGTTGGAGCGTTCAGCTTTACTCTGAGTGACAGTAGTACGATTGCTGACCAAACCAACACTTTTAAAAACCTGCTCTCACCACTGTGTTTTGGGTCTCTACAGGCAGACTGGGCAACTGCACCCACCCTCTGGTGCCAGAACATGGAGGTTTCCGCTGCGATCCGTCCCCGTGTCGAGGATTCCCCCAGAAGAGCTCCATCCATTTCTTCTGTGAGCCCGGATACCACATCAACAACAAGCTCCATGTGTCCAGGTGCCGCCACGGGAGGTGGATGCCTCCGATACCTGCCTGCATCCCCATGAAAGGTAAGAGTTCAGAATAGTAATATAGTATTTGTGTAAATACCTATTGAGGTTGAAATGTTCTGTGCAGTGTAATAAGGGAGCATACGTCGACTGCATTAAACCTGTTTGGGTTTGACACGAACTAAGTTCTCTTTACTAATAATCCAGGTGCAAAAAACTGAATTTCCCTGCAAGGATGAATCATGTTCAGTGTGAGAGGTCACTTGTTTGAATCCACTGAACGCCTGCAACAATCTAGGCAGGAAAAGGTTTGTCCATTAACTGATGAGTCTGCCAAACATGTTCTTGTTTCAGCTTCTCAAACTGAAGAGAATTTGCTGCCTTTTTTTTTTTTACTGTAGTTTGGTTGGTCGGACAAAATAAGTCACTTTTGGCTCTGGGATGTTGCGATAGATTCAGTATTTTCAGACATTTCAGAGAAGAAATAATTAAGATGAACGGTCCCGTGGAGCTCAGTGGGTCGAGCACAGACAGCCAGGTTAGTAGCCCTACTGAGCTGGGCCCTGAGTGTGGAGGCAAGTCACGTGACTTTAAAATCCCCTTCTTTATTAGTAAGCAGATGTTCCTCTCGACATTTCCCAGCTGCCCCGTGCATCACGGCATTCCTCAGTGATGAGCTCGGCTAAAAATGTATTCATGACTCATCACGGCAGCACTGTTAAAACTAACTCTGTAAATCTGAAGATGAACCAGTACATTTGAAATGTATTTTTGGGTTTAACTCATTTTGCTGTTACTTCAAGACCTCAACTGCAATCGATCTGGATTGGGGTTTGTGTCATCTCACAAATGAATGAAACTCTCCAATCAGATCTGATTCTAAATGGCGTCTTTAATCAATAATATCAGGAAGAATGTGGTCTGATCACTTTGACACAGACCCGGCAGCAGCAGCAGCAGCAGCAGCAGCAGCAGCAGCAGCAGCAGCAGCGTTCATCTTTTGACCTACTTAACAGAAACACACAGACATGCTCAGACTCTCTGCAGGGGAACTTTACTTTCCTCAGACCAGTTCCGACTTCCTCTGTCACCATTCACTGAAACCTGCTGTGACAGGAAGTCAGAGCGCAGAAGGAGGAAGCGGGCGAAGCCACCATAATAACCATTAAACATTTCCTCTGCGTTGACTCTGTTGGAGCCTCATGGAAAGCTACCGCTGTATTGTCATGGGCGCAGAGAAACCACATCACGAGATAAAAAGCTTCCTCTCATAGATCTTATATTTGATCATCTGTTCAGCCCGTCTAGCCAAGTAAAATTGTTTGGCACACATTTAGATTTTCATTCACAGCTTCAGCTCGTTGTCTTAAAGTTATATACGTAAAACGAGCTACATGCAAACACTTTTTCTGTTGAATAATTGGCCAGATGAGACCTTGTTGTCCCGTGGCTGCAATTAATGATTAGTGTCAATGTTTATTTATCGATTAAATATCGATTATTGCTCATCACAAGTCTTCAAGTTGCTTGTTGCGTCTGACCAGAAGTCCAAAACCCAAAATATTCAATCACTCACACTTATAAACAAAGCAGAGCAGCAAACTTTCAGATTTGTGAAGCTGGAACCAGCAAATGTTTGGTGTTTTTGTTTGAGCTGCCGACCACAGATCACTTCCTCCAGAGACAGCAGGTAGCTGGCGGTGTCTGTAGTTGTAGTTTCTACTCTCAACATTTGCCCTTCTCCCCCCCAGAGAGTCCTAACATGAACTCTGACGACAGAGTGAACAACTCGATGCCCAGCATGGCCACGACGGCGGTGGGCGTGTCCATCTTCCTGCTCACCACCACTGCCTGCCTGGTCGTCAAGTCCCGCCTCTACCCCTGTCAGTCACACAGGTAAGAAGAAGATTATTTAGCCGGGGGGGGGTACATGGAAATATTGTAGAGCAGAAATTATTATGAAAACGTCCACATATTTGTGTTTAGGAGGAAAATAAAACCCTCAAAATGATTTTATATTGAAGGTAAAAGATTCAGGTCAGGAGATTCACCACTTCACCTGTTTGAAGTCGTTCTCTCTCTCTGTCCCGGCAGCCGTCGCTCCTCAGACCAGCTGGACCTGATGGTGGACGGACTTCCTGTCTCCCTCCCCTCCTACGAGGAGGCGGTGTACGGCAGCTGGGGGCAGCGCATCCCCGCCTGCTCAGCGCCCGGACCCACCCAGCTCCTATTGGCTCAGGAGGCTCCGAACTGTCAGCAGTCTCTCAACAACCAATCGGACGGCAGCCACCGCCCCCTCCTGTCCAGCCATAGCCCCGACAACCCCCCGCCCCCGTACGAGGAGGTGCAGTCATCACGTCCCGGAGACCGGATGAGTGACGGGGACGTCCGGCAGCTTCACGTGGCGCTTTCGGATGACAAGGACACTTGATTGACAGACTGTGGGGCTCACACGTGGCACACGGGGTGCGGCTGTTTGGCAGTGATTTTGATTGACAGCTAATTGCTGCAGTGCAGTGTTTACTGCAGATGATAAAAGCCAAATGACGGCTGGCGAATAACACAAAAACACGGACAGACAGCAGACTCTGTGCTGCCTGCACTTTTCCTGGTTGGCTGCAGCTCACCAGCATCGGGACACTCTGTCCTGTCACACGCTATTTCAGACGAAGCTGATGAGCTCTGATTGGCCAGTTGTCGGGTCAGACCTGACTGAAGAGGGCTCAAGTACATTTATAAATGAAGTATTGATTGTATAGTATAGTATTGTATGAACGTGTGTGGCAGAAGAGGGAGTTTGTGTGCTGTCTGGTGAAAACCTTGAATCCAGAATCTCTTCAGGAAATGAGAAACAGCCTTGTTGTGTGTGTGAACAATGCGTTTCATTGTTTATGAGAACGTTTATTCAGTTTAAATATAAAAATGCTAAAAGAAGTATCACCCGAACTGGAATTAACAGGTTTTCACAGGACTGTGTGTGTGTGTGTGTGTGTGTTTTCAGTGTTCTGGAGACGTCATCTATCCTTCCCGTCGGTGACGAGGCTGTGTTTCCACGGCAACCGACTCTATTCCATTCCTCTCTGAGTCTTATTGGACTGTGGTGCACGTGTCGTGGGTTTGCAGCCGGCGTGGTTCACGCAGACACGCGGGCGACTGTGTGCAGCTCGGTACGAACCAACAGCATGTTGTGATGTTAATTTTAAAACATGCTGATCTTGTGTGCAGCAGATATTTAGAGAGGCTCGGACAGCAGGCGGTCTTTAAATGTGTTTCTCCTGGGTTCATTCAGTGGTGACTGGGTTTAAAAAACAAACAAACATAATATTTTGATTTATTTAAATGTACAGTAAAAATAATCTTTCTGTTTACTGACAAGAAATCATCTTACATTTATATGCCCCGGTGGCATCGGTGCAGACACACATAGGTGCTTTTATCAAAATAATCCTCTAAATAACCGTCTTCATTCCACAACCCGCTCCCTTCACCTGGCCGGTTCCCTCCCTGTCGACCGACGCCTTCACAGACCTTGAATGTATTTTATTATTATTATTATTATTATTATTCATTTTGTGGCAACAAATCTTAACTATTATATGGATTGTATATACAGAAAGAGTATTTGTATATTGTATTATTGCACAGAGTTATATGATGAATAAATCTCGAGATGTTTCTGGGTTTGACATCGTGGCCTTGTTTGTGACTTAATTGGAGTTAATTTGCGTCACCTGCGTTTGTCAGTGTCGCAGCAGGACACAGGACACAGGACACACCTGCTGTGTTGTGCACAGCAGATGGACAGAAACTTCTCCCAAAGGTAAGCTTATATTTTGGATTTTAGAAAACCTGTTGAATGAGATCCAGTGTGCTCTGATGGTTCCGTCCGGTATCTGCAGGTTTCAGAAAGCTGAGTTTAAGATATTTAGACATTACAAATACCAACGCAAAGTCCTTGTATGTGAAAACCTACTTGGCATCAAACCAATTCTGATTTTAATGTAACCTGGTGTGAATATAAGAAATAATGTTTTGCATATTGCACCAGATTCTGTAGGAATCTTTACTATCTTAATCTTTAATTTAAAATTAGACTTCTTATGTGTAACACTCTTTTAAGGACTTACATTTATGTTTGCATATACATCTTTTGTTTTCATATTGTGCAAAAACCAACTTGTTTTGAGAATATAAGAGAGCTTTCTTAATTAAAATTACTTCACAATCATCACTTTCTTACATTCCTGTCACAAGCTGATAAAACGTGGACATTTTAAGCTTTATAGATTTTACAATAATTCTTTTTGTTCATTAGTGAGAACTGCTTTACTGTTTGATCACGCTACAGTTTATTCAGATAAGTGTGGCCTCGTGTCTTTACGCCTTCTCGCGTTTATTCCAATCAAACTGCTGCTGTTTTGTCCATAAACATGAAAAGCATCACTTCCTGTGAGACAGAGGATTTTTCCATGGAAACAGGATAGTGGTTCAAATACTCGTTATGAATCATTTCAAGGACTGAATGCTGGATGAAACTGGTGTTTGTTGCAGTGCAGTGGCGATTAAGGGTTAAAAATCTGACTTCCTTTAGTGTGAATCCTTTCTCCAAAAGGAGAAGTTGGTTTGATGAGTCTGTTGTCAGGAAATGAAAAGAAGAATTGGTGCTGTTTACTGTAAGCAGTCAGCTGTGGATGGATGTGGACAAGTCATTGATAAAGACAAACCAGTGTTTCCCAACATCAGTGGTGGGAAGTACATTTACTCAAGTACTGTACTTTAACTACTTGTTTTATTTTTGCCACACTTCATGAAAATATATTGTACTTTTTACTCCACTACATTTAACATGAACAGATTTAGTTACTTTTCAGATTAAGAATTTTACATTTAAAAAAGGCATTTAAGAATGTAAAATACAACGTATTTTTATAGCTTAAACCAGTCATTCCCGACCTTTTCAGCTTGTGACTTCTTACCAGAAAAAAGCCGTGTTTATTTGTGACCCCCTTGCCATGTTTCAGATGTCTGTAAGTTGTCGTTGGAAGTTCCCCTCTAAACTTCTCGGATGGTTTAATTTAAATAACTGTTCAGGGCCCCAAAGATGTAACATTATCCAATATTTCACCAAAAAAGAGAAATCAAAAAATGAAAACAGATTTGTATATAAAGTAAATAAAACTAGCTATGTTGAACTACATTCCTAAATACATTTTTCTGATAAAACTTCTGTACCTTTAAATGCAGGACTTGCTTACTTGTAATGGAGTATTTTTACATTGTGGTAAAGGATGTGAATACTTATTGCACCACTGCACAATACAACCACATACTGTACAGTGTGCGTTGTTTTGCTTTTAGTCACTTAAAATGTCTTTCTGACCTACAAAAACGTACTTTTTTTCTTGCTCTGGCCTTTTCAGTTGAGGTATTGATGAACTCTGAACAGCTCATGAGTCATTTCAATCAGCATTACGTAATCAGCTCTGCTGCCCATCACATCACACACAGGAAACGACCTCTGAACACAGAGTACATCAAGTGACTGAATGACACAAGTTCAAACCAGAGAGGAAACATGAACAGAACGAAATGTCGTCCTGTAAAAATCTCCCTGTTTCAAAATGGTCTTATTGCAAGAAGGGAGGGGTTCGAGGATTCCCTCCCCCCCGACGAAAACATTTAGAGATTTTCCTCTAAATGGTTTTCACATTATGTGACACCAGAATTAGATTGTGCAATCAGGGTGAATTCAGTTCCTCAGTCGGCGCTAAGTTGTGATGTAAGATGATGAATGTGTTTTTATTTTTTTATTTAAACCAGTTGCTCCACACTCTGCCTCTTAGGGGTTTGTGCCTTCAAAGAGAGTAAATATTGTTAGTAAAATGTACTTGAACTATCAAAAGTAAAAGTACTCAATGCTGAACAAATAGCCTCTGATATAGTATGTTGTATTAGAGTTAGAATATTATTGATGCATTTGTGTGTATTAATTGGTCTTACTATATCATATACTTTTGGGTAGTTTAACCTTTTAGTGATGCATGTATTTTATAAGCTCATCAGATCTTCTGTATGTAAAATCTGTAAAGTTACTAGTTGCTAAAGCTCTCAAATAAATACAGTTGAGTCATTATAAACTTTACTTTTGTCAAACATTTGCCCTGATAAAGGCCTAGTGACTGAAAGCTTGGCTACACCATTAAATATTCGCATCCACGCAGAGCCTTCTGTTCTCCAGATTATATCCGTTTTCTTTGTATGAAAAACTTCAGTGGTGGAAGAAGTACTCGGATCCTTTTACTTTAGTAAAAGTACCAATGTAAGAATACTCATTTACAATTGGTCCTGAATTTAAAATCTGACTAAAGTACAGAAGTATTATCTGCAAAATGTACTTAAAGTATCAAAAGTAAAAGTGCTCATTCTGCAGTTAAATGTCCCCTGTGGCTGATTACATTATTAGATTGTTAATACTGATGCATCAATGTGTTAGCAGTGTTTTACTGTTGGAGGAGCTAGTTTTAACTACTTTATATACAGTTAGTTTTACTGCTTTGTATACAGTTAGCTAGTTTTAACTGCTTTACATACAGTTGGCTAGGTTTAACTCATTTACATACAGTTGGCTAGGTTTAACTGCTTTACATACAGTTGGCTAGGTTTAACTGCTTTACATACAGTTGGCT